>NMRB01000357.1:85556-101131 GCA_002633025.1 Notospermus geniculatus | reverse complement strand
GAGATTAATAATAGGATCTTTCGTTCCCAGGACACATCTCCTAGGACATTTTTTGCCTTCACATCTGTTCCTCATTGGACTCCAGAGACCAATATCCTTAATCTTGTAACAAACAATGCATGGGGACATCAAGAGGGTGGGGGCATTAGATTCTGTCACACCGGTAGGAATCCAGTCCATGAAACGACTGAACAAACAGGGAATCCAATACCACTGCACCCCCTAGAATAATCACTTGATCTAATACAGTAAATGAAAAAAAAATCTTCAAAACCTCGGTCATTTCGATGACTGAGGTGATTTTTCACTGAATGTCCAGTGTTAACATTTCATTTTTATTATTAGCAAATGCAAATCTGATGACGTTATGAGTTGGGGAAATACCTTCTCCCACGGATTCTCAGGAAGAGTACGGATCGCAACAGATCGCCATACGCAGTGGAAAAGTGAGCGTGTGCCCTTACAAGCATCACATCATCTTGTTACTAAACTTTTTTAGTAGTATTATTCTTATTAAGATATTAGTAAGATTTTTCTTGACTAAAATCTTAGTAAGATTTTTCCTACTAATATCTTAGCAGGAAAAATCTTACTAAGGGGTTTCTTATAAGATTCTTACAAGATAAATCTTAGTAAGATTTTTCTGACTAAGATATTAGTAAGAAAAATCTTAGTAAGGAAAATCTTAGTAAGATTTTTCTTGTAAGATTCTTACAAGAAAAATCTTGGTAAGATTTTTCTTGTAAGAATCTTACAAGAATAATCTTACTAAGATTTTTCTTACTAAGATCTTACTAAGAAATAGCTAAGATACTTACTAAGAATATTATAAGATAATTAGTAAGATTCATGTCCTGGGGAATCCGGGGCGCCGGGTTCGAGCCTTGCGATAGGCGATTTTTTTTCACGCGTCTGTTTCTCTGCTTTTTTTTGCTGACCACTTTTAGTCGGAGGACGAATATCTCCCCAGCCCTTCCATTTCCCTACAAATCTGCCTTTGCTAATAAATACTTATAACCACAGATCCCTGTCAGCTGTCCTGCATTCAGAGAGACTTTTCACTAAAGCCTCTCTGAATGCAGGGGCAGCAGACGACCATCGACATTCCCCTCCCAGTCACCAAAAATATCAACATCCCAACTAACGTTCAAGAGTGCTGGGTATTTTTGAAGGTACCCCTCTCTGATACACATTTATGCCAAATATGAAGTTCCTCGGTGAAATAAAGACGAACTGTGGCAGGTTCGTTACTTTTGTAGAACTTCGACCTCTGTGAAAAGTGGTCAAATCAGAAATCTGTTATATATTATATAAGCTATATATTCTAATTAAATACACCTATGACAAAAATTTGGAGATGATCCAGTCATTAGTTCAGGAGTTGTTGCACGTTTTGTAGTCTGGTTGCCTGACCTGCTGTATGGTGGCGCTGACTGATGGTGCGATACAGAGGTAAGGTAAACGCCGCCGTCAATACTGATCTAAAAATAGAACATTAGCCATGTGCTGACTATATTATGGGATATCGGGGTCCGGTAAACGAGTTGTACATTGTGTGTGAAAACTGTCAAAATGCCGGGTGTTCTGAATGTTTTAGGTGTACCAGTATCAGCTCTGCCTCTGCATCGTCCTGTACAGGTATGGCAAGAGAAAAAATCCCGAAGTTGTAGGGTCAAAAGGTTGCACAATCGACTTGATGTTCGATGTAGCGAAATCGTGTTACTAAGGCCGTTACTAAGTGACGTCACAGCAAAATTGTCACGATTCTGACAATTTTAGATCACGTGATCAGTATAACGGTGGCGTTGACCTGACCTCTGTATCGCACCATCAGTCAGCGCCACCATACAGCAGGTCAGGGAACCAGACTACACGTTTTGTGTTTTTGGTTGTGCCAAGAATTGCCAAGAATTGAATCGGGCCGAAACTTGGTGGTCATAGGCCTACTTCATCTGATCTATACATGTATGTACCAAGTTTGAGATCATTAGCCCCAGCCAGTGGTTACGACACATGACGTGCTAACAGACTACGACGACAGCCGACGACGAACACCGTGGGCGTATTCGAATCCTCGTTCTTGACCACACTGTGTAAGCGTTTCAACAGGTTTGATGTGGACGCCGTCACGTACCGTCCTGCTTTTATCCACCGTCCTCCAACATGCGTGTTTGATGAGATAACATGAATTACTGTTGACTAGTGATAACGTTTATCCTAAACTTCCTGAATTGAACAATTTTTCACTTAGAGTTTAAAAATCATCCCCACACAATGTAAGCGTTTTGAGGTGGCCTACCTTGCTTACATCGGGCCATTTGGACGTCTTCGGGCTGAAGATATATCGGAGGCTCTCGTGGGAGGTCTTCTCTCGACGGTTCCTGTAATTCGACTGCCTCGAGTTCGTCTGTACGGCTCACAGGTGGCGCTCGTGACCAGAACGGTCACAGCGAAGGTCTGACCCTACTACACACTTCCCCCTCTTAACGAAATAGGGGCAGTACACGGGGTAGTTCTCGTAGTCGGGTAGCAATGCAATCACGTTATCGCTGAATAGAGATGCTGGTCAGCCTCTCAGCAGCAGAAGGGATGAGGGGCATTCCAAAACGACCCCTTTCATCAACGGCATTCATCAACGTTCCGTAGCACGTAGGCTAGAAGCCGGAACACCGACACAACAATCGCGCCCTACCATTCAGAGCTCAGCTGTGACATTGCCCAGCCGACTCAACTAACACTAACGGCTTGGTCTTGTCTCTGAATAATCAGGAAGGTCAGGACGCCGGAAGGTCTGCTCAGACACTTCAGGTCATAAAACGAACTGGCATGAGGAATGGTGCCATGGCCGGACCCAACTACTCAATCCATCAGGTCCAGCACACCGAGGAGATAATGCCAACTGTGATGCACCAAGGTAGAAATCACAAATCTTTAGGCCCATAAGGAATCGAGGGCCTCACGCATTACCAAATTATCAAATCTCAAATACATGTAATACTGCATCCAAGACGGGCGCGGCAGGAATCTCACGCAGAAATGCAGTGAGGAATATCCGTTGACCAACAGCCAACTTGCAAGAATTGCAGAACATAACTCATAGGATGACAAAAGCTGGAGTCGCGCGCTCACACAGAATTGCAGTGAATTGCGCTAAGNTTTTCCGAACTTCACAGAGGGTTTTCTCCCGCACTTACGAGTGGGACTCCCAACTGCACGTTTCCACCGTCCATCCTCAAGGGAACCAGGCGACTGGGTAGTGGCTTGGACAGTAGGCCTACCTGTCGCACATTCACCCCTGGGCGCTACCCCTTGTGATGCGCAAGACCCATTCGGAAGTTCACGTTGAGTTTGAGTCCCATGATCCACGGATTCAGACAGGACTGTCTGAATAGAAACGTCCTGAGTAGGACAACTACAGGGTACAGAAATTGACAAATCATTTCGAGCGGGCGTAGCTGGCTTCTGAGCTGACATCTCGTCCCCAAACGGACACATTGTAGGGTCAGGCAGGTCTGCCTGAAGAAAGCGGTTGGCTGATGTCACCTGGGCGGTCGGATCAATGGACAAGTCAGTTTGGGTGGGAAAATCTACCTTCTTTGCTTGACATTGAGGATGTTGTTGACTCGCATCGCACATAGTCACTCGCATCTGCAGGCCCTTGTCCTTAGTTGGGGGACGCGCCTGGACAGCTCTGCTGTGGTATGACGGCTCGGGGGTTTGAGTGGAACGTTGGAGTACGGGCGGCTTCAACATCTTGCTGGGGGTGGTTGACATGTCGTCAATCTGCCGCTGGTACTTCTTGATCAATTCCCCTCTCTGATTACACAGGGCCACCAATTCCTTGTTGTTGTTCAAGGCTTTAACGTGGTGGTCGATAAAAGCCTGCGCCTGTATCCATTCGCCCTGCACATGAAGATAAAAGTTGTTTCCGGCCAGAGCCTCTTCCATCTTACGCGCCAGCCTACGGTCACTCCATTCATGACGGTTGGCCTTCCTGAGAAACGTGTGGAAGAACTCTTCCCAAGGGGATGGAACCTCCGATGACGTACTTGAGTTGCAAGGCGTGGACATGGTCAACGTTGATCAAAACAGGTCACACAAAACTTGCAAGTAACACACGAATCCTCCTTGAAGTGACGTACAAGTGTATAGGGAATGTCACGCAAATATGCAAGTGACGTAATCTCAAAAAGAACTGATAGTAGCTAAACCTAGAGTTAGGATGTTTCAGGTTTAAAGACCAGAATATTTGCTCAATAATGTGCGCACAGAACTGCAGCGCAGATGACCCCTTTNCACAACGAACTTATGCGTGATCAAGTTAATCTCTGAGTTGACTAATTAATCCGTAATTCTGGTCACACAGATCTGCAAGTGAACAGACGTTGAGCGCAATCGTGTCTATAGTGAACGCAGCTAATCCCCTAAAAAGAACTTATCACGCAATGCGTCAGAATGAAGGGTGGTGGACCAATATACATGTACACAAAACTGGAGGCACAAATCAACTATACTGAACAGTCTGAAACTTTAACGACGTTGAGAATACGGGCGTGAAAAATGTTGAGAACGTTGAGAATCTGGGCGTGAGATCGTCATCAAATATAATGGTAGTGGC
This sequence comes from Notospermus geniculatus, assembly GCA_002633025.1. Classification (NCBI taxonomy): domain Eukaryota; kingdom Metazoa; phylum Nemertea; class Pilidiophora; order Heteronemertea; family Lineidae; genus Notospermus; species Notospermus geniculatus. Next base: position 96,513 of record NMRB01000357.1, on the reverse strand, counting down.
CGGAATACAGTTGGCAGTCGGTTGGCGAAATAGTCAATGATCAATCTTAAACTTCGGAAGAACTTCCCTTCTCTGCTCACAAATTTGCAGGGCACGAAAAAGGAATGTGTTCTTGTCCAAACTTAATCGGACAACAGGAAAAAAGGGTCACACGACCGGCCTGGCAGTAGGGAACACACGGAGTACACACAAAATTTGCAGTGTAATAATGCCAGTATCAGATTCTGATCCCCTCCCTGACGCGGAAAGGGAAGATTTGATTCTACAAAACAACTTGCTGAGTATTAATACGCGCCAGCCGCAAATTGTGATCGGCACATAGTAAAACTCTAAGCAAGACATGAGCTACACACAGATCTGCCGTGTAGGCCTATATTCCCCACCCTACCCTCTCCTACAAAGGAAAGGCAAATGGCGGGAATTCAAAATGAGCCGAATAATCAATCACAAATGTTCAAGATTGATAAATCTCACAGAAACTTCTTCCCCGTTTTAATCCTCGTCGCCAATGTAAGCGTTTTGAGGTGGCCTACCTTGCTTACATTGGGCCATTTGGACGTCTTCGGGCTGAAGATGTATCGGAGGCTCTCATGGGAGGTCTTCTCTCGACGGTTCCTGTAATTCGACTCCCTCTAGTTCGTCCGTGCGGCTCACAGGTGGCGCTCGTGACCAGAACGGTCACAGCGAAGGTCTGACCCTACTACAGTTGCTTTCCGCTACAGAGCTCTAAAGTACTAATTACAGAAAGTAGTGAAACAACAGAAGGAGCTGGTTGATATTATCATAATTATGTCATGATCAATGATATGGGCCGCAGTGTCAACCATGAAATTCTCAACAAGATAGCTGTAGTACTTTCCCAGATTTCCCCAAAGTTGACGACCTCTGTTAAACCTTTAGACACTGAGTTTCAATATTCTGGCTGGTTTCAATTTGGGTCGTTTCAATGTGGGTAGTTCCAAGGTTTTGAGGTTACCGTTGCGGACTGTGCACAAGACTAGCAAAGTAGGAGCTGTCAGTCAGTTGACCAATAGAATTCACTACGGCCCAACTCAATGTCAAGCGGACTCATGGTTGATTGAACATCAATACTCACATGAATACTGAGTACAGGAATGGTTGTTGCCGCGATCTTGGCCTTGTGCATAGTGCATATACTGGCTGCTTGTAAAGGCCAAGGTATGAGTAAGGTATTCACAGAGCCCCATACCTCTGACCCGTAACATAAAATTGGAATAATTGTGTGGTCAAAAATATGTAGGAGTGTCTTTATACTGGGATAAACTGATCCGAACGAGCGGCATACCTTATAAAAAGCCTTAAGGCCTCTTTGGAACAAATCCTCTTTGGCAAGAGTAAAACTTCCACAAGTTTGGAATAAAATACCCAGGTATTTGTACCTGTCTACAACTTCTAACTCCATATTGTCAAATAAAAATTTGTTGTCTTTGTATCGTTTTCCACTCTTACTGAACACCATTACTTTTGTCTTTGTGACATTGATATTTAGGCCCCACTCTTTACAGAATTTGTACAAACAATCTAATGAGTGCTGAAGGCCTTCTTTCGACTCAGATAAGAGAATCAGATCATCAGCATACATAAGACAGAACAAAATCATCTCATTGAGCCTCACAGGTTGAGAAGCGTCGTCGAAATATGACAATAAGTCATTGATAAATATCTTAAACAGATTTGGACTTAAAACGTCCCCCTGACGAACACCTCTTTCTGACAAAAAGAAATTGGACAACCTGTCTCCAGACTTGACACACAGATTTGTTTTGTCATACAGGGCAGCAATGTTACTTAGAAAATTACCTTCTATTCCAATCTGTTTTAATTTCAATAATAAAGCAGGGTGTAGTACGGTATCAAACGCCTTCTTAAAATCGACAAAGCATGTATACAATTTTTTGTTTCTTTTCTTGGTGTACATATCTATCAGCGTCTTCAAGACAAACATATGGTCACTGGTTCTTGCCCCTTTAGTGAAACCGATTTGGGCTGGGTTAATAATCTCATTAACATTCAAAAGACATGTTTGGCATACACAAGATGACGGGATGAATATATTCGTTTTTCTGCCAATGACGACGTGAGAAGGTTTGCCGACATCGCAACATTTCCTCGAGTAGAAGGAAGTTATGCTCTTGTGTTGTTGAGTAGTACTCAACTGAGTATTACTCAGTCGAATTTGGTGCAACAAGGGGCGTACTCCACTTTTAAGTCTTACTCGGCTGAGCTCAACCTAAAACTCAATTTTGAGCATGACTGGTGCAACCGGGCCATGGTCACTGATTCTTGCCCCTTTAGTGAAACCAATTTGGGCTGGGTTAATAATCTCATTAACATACAAATATTTGTCGAGACGGTTATTAAGTACAATGTTAAACACTTTACCAACAACACTTGATACTGTGATCCCTCGATAGTTAGGAGGGTCTGACACATCACAGCTTAATGAATGGGTGTTACATAACCACTTTTTCACAATGAGGGATAATTCGTACCCGAAAATATGTAGTTGAAGAGCTTATTCAAACAAGGAAGCACAAAACTTGAGCTATCCTTCAACATTTCACCGGATATATTATAGTCCAGACCAACAGCTTTACCCCTCTTCAAACTTCGTAAAGCTTTTAAAATTTCATCATCAGATATTTCATATATGTAGGTGGGGCAGGAGACCAGTATGGCATCATGGGAAATGCTTAGGCTCGCGCACTTCAGGTGAGTGCTTTACATCAAGACGGCCGTGAACGTTTTGGAATAGTTGCCCGAGACTCTCATAACTGCCAGATTAATACACAATGAATGCTCCCTTGCAGGAAGCGTCGATCCTCGACCCGCGCATATGTTATGTGCTTACAACGCCTACCAAAGCAGCGGCAGATGTGTATGATAGGAACAAGGTTCATTGCGTTGCGTTGCAGACAAACTGTACCCAGGGTATAATATACATGGGTATACTTTGTCTATACCCAGGACGACAATAACCCCTTCAGCGTTACATGTGCTGCAGGTTTTCATTGCTTTGTTGTAGACGGTTTTGCAGTTACAGCAAACACGCTTATCATCACAAGATCCCCTTTGTATCTACAGCAACACTAACATGGTCAACTGGTACAAAGTCAACAAGGCCACCTCCTGAACAACCTTGGATAAGACGCGTTGCTGATAGGAGTTCCTGAATGGACGAAAATAGTTTTCATTCAGTTTGTCATCGGCGGCTGAAACAGTTAATATTTTCTTCTGGTGATTTGTCTAACCAGTTGCTGGGTTTAATGTCCTGGTTAAACTGAAGCCGAGTTGAGGGACTTGGCTGAATAAACACGACGTTCGTGGCAACCCCCACTGGAGTTGTCCCATTTTCTCGAACCCTTGTGGTCTTTCCGACTCTCTGAGTATTATCAGCGAATACATCGACGTCGTTCGGGTAACATTCATTCGGTTTCGGGGACGATGCTTTCAATGATGCTTTTCAAGTGTACTGATGCTTCCTGCTGGTGTAGAGTAGCCGTCAAGAGCCTGTGACGCAGCACTTCCTGAAAATGACCATTTCACGACCGCCTGGCTGAACGTCTGCGCTCCGATGAAGTTAAGATTACGTGCATAATACTGTGGTCGCGGAGTCATGCCGGAGTAGGGGCGGTTCTATAGGCCTAGCCTTATGTAGGCCTATACGGAAGGTATGGGCCAAAAACAAAGGTTGGGTTTAGGGGAATGTCTCAGGATCATTGTACCAGTAATGCCTTGAAGAAAGGCGACTAGTGCCTTCGGCTGATCAACGATGAATTGATTATTGTCAAGACTGTCCAAAGACGAACTAAACATCTCAGACGGGCGGTATATTTTCAGAGACAGACCTTTTCTTAAACATTGCTTAATCCAGTGATTTGTGCGTCGCTCAAACACCCTTCGTGAATTTTTGCAATAATTCGATTGACATGATCATCGTCATTGTCGTGGTCCCCACTGTCATTAGAGACCTTTCGCACCCGCACGTTTAGGCAGCCGACTACATTTAGGTCATCAAATGTTGCGGTCTAGTGACGTGTACACAAACGGTTATAGAAAACATTATCCGCAGCGACTTCACTACACGTCAGAGAAAAACGGTTTGCAAAAGCAACATATTTTTATCAAAACTCTCATTCCAACGGTGATCGCTGTTCTTTGTTATCAGATTTAGAAGGATTCCTCATGCATACCATGTGTAACATTTTGTATGTTTTTGTTTTGGTCATATTTTATTAAGCTTTTGAGTTGTGAATCAAATCCGTGTAAAAAGGGCAGTTTCCATTGACTGCGGTGCGATCAGTATAGGTCTTTCGCAGTTGAACGGTTTGCTGAACATTTACTTTTACGTCATCATTTTGTGAGCAGTTGTTACGTGTGCACATACACTAAATGAAGGCCTATACACTAGCCGGCCGCAGTTCACGGGTAACAAGCACGGTACGCGTGAGGCGAGTGCGGTTTGTAAGGTACCCCGGTTAATGATCACTCGCAAACACGTCTCACACAATACAAGCGCAGTAGGGCCCTCGGTGAACTCGTATGACTCGAGCACAGTCAAAACATTACATCACCTTGCCTAAGAAATATCCGTAAACACCTATAGGTCTTCACGGATAGTTCTTAAGCTGCCCATACACGATCAATATTATTGCACAATATGAGGATCACAATGGGCAATACTATTGTCAATCTTTCTTATAATTATCATGCTAGAAGCAGACGACCACCCATTTGGGGCCCATATTGTGCAATAATATTGCGCCGTGTATGGGCGGCTTTAGGCTTAGGCAATAGCCGTGTCTCTCTGCGAAACCACTAAAACCAAACCGTTTCACTGGTTACGGTTACGTGTAACTAAATGTAGTCGATCACCTAAACGTGAGGGTGCGAAAGGTCTCTATTATCTTTCTCATCATCACCATTAGCAATTGAGTCGCTGACAATTTCATTTGAAGAACTGGCAACTGCCCCGCTAGTGTCAGGTCTATGTACAACTCTTTGACTCCTGGCAACTGGGACTCGGCATGACCAAGGCATAAGTTGCACATATATACAGTTGCCGTTCTGTTAAGAAGTGATGCTCAATAAGCTATCTGAGGGCTGCCTTTTTGTAGTCATGTGATGTTGTCTTGTGAAGAACATATAAATCTCCGGATGAACAGACAGTGTCATGAAGAGTGCATGGACATATTCGTTTAAACGCATTTCTCCACTTTCGTTGCCTTGTGTTCCGGCCGGTTGTCTTAAATTTCCCATGCTGGACCTATGAGGATGATGCGCGATTCAGTATTAGAAGAAAATCACTAGATCCCGAGTGAAACTACGTATCACCACAAATTACATTTACCACGATCCGGCCGTCATGCTATCTAGGCCTACCAGTGTGAACAGGGTTCCCACCCTTTTCATCCAAAAAAATTCCCTACTTTTTCCCTACCAATTTTCGTGGGTTTTTTCCACAAAATTTAGGGTCTGAACGTCGTAAAACCTGAATGCACATGCTGAAGGTAATTGATGTGGTTACTAAGTAGTCGCGGGGGAAGATTATGTCCTCCATCTAAATTGGCAGCTCCATAATTTCAGAAAATTATCACAACCACAAGAGTACCAGTCGTGGAAGGGGCAGATGCAAAGACGATTGCTGTACACTCAATTAAACAGAGATCAAACATAAAAAAATGTTTTTTTTTGAGTTGTGATAATTTAAATGTAATGATGGAGCCCCAAGATTACAGAAATCAATGAAACTAAAAAGATACCAAAATATAAAAAACATGTAAATTTTTATTGCTAGAAAAATAAAATAGATCAAATAAACAATCAGTATTGCTGCTTGCATTCTCTGTAAACATGGTAAAAATGGAAACACTGAACAGAATAACTTTGTAAAAACGAAAATAAAGAACAATCAACATACACAGTTCTGTGTAAATACAAATGGCTGATTAGAATGACTTCAAAGCAGTCCACTTCAGACCAGCTCACAACTCAAACTGGCTTGCCAAGACAGCGGACAGAAGAGTGGAGTAGCAGTCAATCCACAAAATACTTCACATTCGAGACAAATTCACAAGAAGGACCAGATCTAAAGGTAAGCATCCCATGTAAGCTCACAAGCTTTTTAATTCATTACTTTTCTGTTTCAATTCAGTTGAAACACCCTCCAACTCCTTCTTTTTGTCCTTGGCTTTTTCCCTTAAACAATTGGCTTTTACAATGTAGCTATGCATCTCTTTAGCACTAGGTGCACCCTCAGCTTTTTTAGATTTCTTGTCGGCATCAGCAAGGAGAGAATCAACAACACTTTCAAGAGTTTTCCGTTTTTTCTTAAGGCCATCAATTTCTTCTGTCATTCATTTTCGTTTCTTTGACAACTCACTGTTTTTCTCTCTTTCTGCTTGAAGCTTTGCCATGTACTTCTGTCTTGAACTAGAGACAGACTGAAGCAAAGCAGAATCAATCTTAACCTGCAGTGGTCCACCAACCGACTCTATGTGGTCTCTGATAACTCTCCTGGCAACAAGGCATTCTTTACTCAAGTTGGTAGTAGACACTGTTTTATTAACACTGAACCCTCTTTCAACAGAGGCCTGCCCATGGGACAGGAGAAGCAAATGGACCACAACATTGGTCCAGAGCTCCGACGTCCTGTCCATCTTTGAAAACAACAGTGCATCAAGATGGTCTACTCTGTGATCAAAGTTCAGGAATTCTTCCTCTGCAGAAACAGATTCAAGGAACTCATTGAACTGATTTATGATTCTGTCGCACACATTTTGGTTCAGATGCCCAGACCTAACAAGTTCACGCAAGATGACCGACATTTTCTTTGAAGAAGAGGCACGCTCCTTGCACATTTTGACTGGATCTAAGCAAGTTAAACAACGTACTAACTTGTATGTGATGGGAGCCTTTTCTAGGATCTTTGACAGGATACCAACCATAAAGGCTTTGCACTCCTGCTTGAAATGCAGCTGTTCTGTTGTAGACGAAACTGATTTGAGTTTATCACTTGCAACAAATCCTACATCTATCTTTTTCCAATCCTTATGCAGTTTAGAATCGGAGAAGTCTAAACCAAGCAGCTCCAACATACTGCTGTTTTCAAGAACATCCTCTTTGATGAAGCGCCTGAGGTACTGATGAATCAGATTCCACAAGTCTGTTGCCATAAAGGGCAACATGACCTTATCTGTTTGGTAGATGGTCAAAACAGACTCAATTGGTTCTGCCATAGTTGCATAGAAAGCCAGTTTGGCCTCTAGCAGCTTATCAGACAGCCCTTGTTTCACTACTGCAAATGACCCAGTACCAGGGTCTGGGAGCTTCTTCTGGTCAACTTTCTTGACATATTCTCTCACTTGGGGCAAGACTTCAATCGCTCTTCGACAAACTCTCAAGTTCTCTACCCATCTGTGATCACAGAATTGCAATGGATACAGGGTTAAACCTGCATCTTCTCTCCTTGCAGGCACTTCATTAAAGAGAATGTAGAGAGCTTTCAAGAATTTACAAATTGACCATTGGGATGCATTGTACCCTTTTTTGAATGCATTGTGGCAAATGTGTAAACCACAGGATCCACAATCTAGTAGTTGCTTATTCACAGAATTCATCATACTTTCATTGAGAAGCCTGTGCAACTTCCAGTTTACACTGGGGCCGTCCATGGAAAGTTGCAAAAGCCCCTCAAAGCCAAGTTCTTCCACCACATTTTTCATTACAGAAGATTCCAACTTCCCAGCTGTTGCGTGACCAAGAATATCTGACTTGTAATACCTTGAAGACACCCTGTCCCCATCCCAGATTCTGACGAGAAAATCAAGCTGCTTGCTCTGCAAATCATTATTTAGGGACTCGTCAAACAACAGAACGTATGAGCGACCTGATTTCACTTTTCTTTCCAACATGTTCTGAAAATGGGAAGCTAATCCAAAACAAGAAATATACATAGACTTTGTCTCCCCACACTGATATTTGTCAGCAATCTTGCTGTCAGGGAACATTGTTTTGAAGTAGCTGCCATTGTCCTGACAGGAGGAGTACGAATAACCACAGTGAGCTAACTTCAAAGTCCAAAGTATTTCAGCCTTTATTACATCTGTTTTACCAATGAAGGAATCCAAGGTCACCGGAGCAGATGAGGAAGTTGTCTGCTCTTCATGTCCGCCAGATGGCAATGACTGCCCTTCTTCCCTGTCTGCAGAAACCGTGTGCCCTAACAAACTGCAAACTGTGTCGGGAGTTGATTTTACGCTGCTTATGTTTTTCACATGTTTCTTTCCAGCCATGTGACTCCTGAGAGCTGATCCACTCATCGTATCGAGCTTGATCACCTTGCGACACAGTTTACAGAAGGCATTGCGTTTATTTGCTTTGTGCTCGTCAATCCAATCTTTGTAGTCGGGATACTTGTCGGTCTTCCATTCTGGATTAAAAACACAACCAGGCATCTCGGATTTCAGAAACTGAAAAAGACAATGCATTGCCTTTCGTATACTACAGGACTAGACCCAACACCAAAGGAGGCAATGATCATGTAGGCCACACTGTTTTCTTGGTTCATGACCATGTCAACGTTTCCATTCATCAGTAGGAAAGAAATATCGCTGCTTCACTGAATGATACGAATCTAAGGAAAGATAAGTTCATTAGAGTCTTTATCAACTCCAGTTGACACTTACCTGCGATACTAATTAGCAACCACAATGGAATGTTCCTCCCATAACAAATGACACCAAAGCTAAGGTGAAACTTATGACACCAGCCCGCACCAAACAATGGATGTGGAAATTATCCATACACCTGAAAAAAAAATTGTTAAATTTAGGCCTACTGCAGGGAACGTCACCTCACGCTCACGACGCTGAATTGCCAATACACGCAGCACAACATAGCCTATGCCCGACAGGGACACTAAAAACCTTACCACAGAACCTCCAACACGCCCATAAGTTTTGTCCGAGAATAGGTTAGGCCCATCTCTCCACTGCTCTCAGCAGGCACGCCACAGGCCTACCATGACATTCATCAGACATGTCCGATTTCCGGATGAGATTGAGAGTCATGTACGCCCAGGCACACTGACAGGCTAGGCTTGGCCAAATACAAACAAAACCTGTAATTACCTGGAACATTTCGCCCACAGCTTATGTGAGTTCTCAAGTGGATCTTCCAAGGAGAAGAAAAAGAAACAGTCGCCAGTTTGTCCATTGTGCACTTCAATTGCACGGGCTGTGGCAAAATCTGGGCTGCTGCCACAGATTTGGCATTTAGCCTCAAAAACAAACGTGCTTTCTTCGCTGTCTTCATCATTTTCTCCATACGCAATGGTTGATGCATCTTGCATATCGATCTCGGTGTGTGTTGCTGAATAAACTGACCCCTCCATTACTCTTTTATATCAAAATCTTACCTAACAAAGATGAGTTTTTATCCGAAAAGTCGAGCGCGAAACACGGCGAACGCGGGATGATGATGGACATGCAACACGGGAGAGCCAGTCGACGGCATCAGTTACGCTCATTCGGATTGGTTTAAAATGGCGAGGTCACTAAAATCGGCCAATGAAGATGCGCGATACGATAGGAAGAGAGCATTGTATCCCATAATCATGAATTTGTAATAAGTCGTGTCACGTGCGTGAGGAACACTGGGGAGATCGTAGCTGATATCGTGGCTGATGTAAACAAATTTTCGGGCGCCGTAAAATTCCCTACTTTTTCCCGATTTTGATGGCGATTAAGTAATTTTCCCTACTTTTTCACTACCGGGAAAAAGGTTTTTCATTTTCCCTACTTTTTCCCGATTTCCCTACTGCGTGGGAACCCTGTACTAGGCCTACACGGCTACCGGCGGTAGGTCGTGTATGAAGGCCTGGGCCTGCCTACGTCCATGATCATGATCAGCAGCAGCAGCAAATCCTCCATTTACGTAACTTCCTGTTGATTCTAAATCTATTAAAAGGGGGCAGCACATCATAGGAAGGGTATATACTGAGACTTTTCGCATGGGTCGCTTTAACAGTGGAAAGCGCCACATAAAAGCATCCCAGACTTTTGCACAGTATCACAAAGATAAGACTTTTAACCTGTGATCCAGTCCATTGCCATCGAATAAGTGAAGACGAAAACTTCAGAACTCGAAATGAACGTCTCTAGACCTGTGCCATTCTGCTTCATCCTGTACAACCCATGGGTATAGCCACTAATTTCCAATTTCGTGTGCCCCCAGTAGATGTCGCCTCTCGCAATATCTGCAGTCACGCATCTTAAAAAACCTGAAATCCAAAGAGATGTGGCACGAATTAGCCTATTATGACGGGTGGAGGGAAATGAAATGGTCCATGGACCATGTGCTCACGTGTTGGACATAATAGTGTAGTGACAGAGGGAGGTACACATCAATTATGAGCAATCTTGGTCAAGTCATTCCCGAGTTACAGGACTTTGATGATTTGGGGGTTATGCCACCTGGTGGCCATATTAGATGTCCTATCAGGCCGAAACTTTACGTGCGCATATAGATTATCTAGAGGGAGCCACATATGAAATTTGACCACTCTGGGTCAAGTCATTCCTGAGTTATTAGCACTTTGATGATTTTCGGGTTATGCAACCTGGTGGCCATATTGGAAGTCAAATCAGCCCGAAATTTGACGTGCACCTAAAGGTCATCTAGATGGAGGTACATATCAAGTTTAAGCACTCCGGGTCAGGCCGTCCCTGAGTTATAGCACTCACATGATTTTCAGGATACGCCACCTGGCGGCCATATTGAATGTCCGATCGCCCCGAAACTTGTTAGTTTTGAAGGTACCCCTCTAATACACGTTTATGCAAGATATGAAGACATTCCGTGAAATACTGGCGATGTGTGACAGGTTCGTTACTTTCATACAACTTTGACCTCTGTGACCTTCAAAAGTAGGTCA
>NMRB01000357.1:61127-71364 GCA_002633025.1 Notospermus geniculatus | reverse complement strand
TGTGGAAGACGTCGTCGAGAAATCCCAACTGACATTTTATGGTCGTCGCCATGATGAGATCACATGATCACTTCTCTTGCCCAATCAGCAGCCGGATTGTGATTTTCAAATGGGATGAATCGGCGGATGAGAATGAATGACTAGCTCTGTCCCAGATTAGCCAATCAGCGACGGGTGTTGAAATAAAATCACCGTCACAACAGAATCGTCGCTCTGTCCCAGACCCTCGTATATGCTGTGCATTATACAGGGTCTGGGCGCCCGAGACTAGGGCTGCACAGCAGCAACTGAGAAGACTTCTCAAACTGCACATGTTTCTCTTGATGATCTATACAGGGCTGCAAGAAAATACGGGGAGCAGGAATGAAGAAAAGCAAAGTGGTGAAGCCAAAGAAATCAGTTTGCCATCAACACCTGAGCCAAAGGTTGGTCACATGGGTGAAATGATTATTAGGCCAATTACATGTACAGTCTTGTTAAAAAGTAAAATGACAGCTAATATCTCAACTAGTATCGAAGGTTTCAACCTCAACTTGTGTTATGTTATGCCCTATAATGTTGTTAAAAGGATCACATACGAAATTGAGCGTTTGTGACAAAATATCACGATAATATCATGAAAATATCAATCTAAAAAAAACTCTTTTTTCAAAATTCTGAATTTTCAATTTAAAATCAGCGTGATGTCATTCCCCAGTCGATCCTATGAATTCCTGTGAAGAAACGTTTTAAAAATCGTTTCTCGTTTTCCAGATATGTCAAAATATCATCAGTTTTTATGAATTTGATATTTTGCAAAATTCGAGTTTCCACATTTTTCCCTCGTCAACAGTCACTCATCATGATAACATAACAGTTCATGATGATTATTCCATCATTTTTACACCAATAGATGGGGAATTTAACAAAAGTCTCAAAATGCCCAAAAAATATGGCATATTTTTCTGATGATATTTTGATATATCTTGAAAACGACAAGAGGTTTTTCGAAACTTTTTTTCACAGAATTTCTTAGAAATCATCAGGGAATAATATCACGTTAATTTTGAAATGAAAATTGGCGATTCTAAAAATCCTGTTTTTTCTTGATATTTTGCAATTCTAATATTTTCATGATAATTTGCCACAAATCCTAAATTTGGTATGTCATCATTTAGGCAACATACTTTTGTGTATAAAAAGGGCAATCTTGCCCACAAATGACCATTGGCGGGGCTTTCAATAGCGTGCGTATGGACATATTTTACGCACTGAAATCTCAATTTACGCACGAAAAGAATAGCAGTGTTCGTCAAATACGCATTGCCTTGCACTTCAAAGAAGTCAAGTACGCTCTAAAATTATTATATGATCGTCGAAATACGCATCAGCATCGCCCCTGGCCGTATTCCTGAAACGCCCAACCCCGGCGGCGGGAAGATGTTTCCGTCTTAGTATTATAGCCAAATGATAGCGCACAGCCGCCTGACTTTCTGTTGATGATCGCGTTCATCTCTCCACAAATACACTGATCACACAATGACTCAGCACCAGGCGGCAACACCGCTGACGTCACCATTCATTTTCGTGACTTTTATCATAGCACGTGGCTTTCTGTCTGTTCTGTATGGCGTGGCAGCTTACTCTATTTAAATCCGTGAACATTGTTTTCCGGCCTGTCCCTCGCGAGAAGACCCATTGATTTATGATGTAAGGTACCAACAAGCAAGAGAAAACCAGTGTTTTATTTGAAGTTTTCGATACAAACACAGACAAGTCGTCATGTCAAAAAAGGAAAAACGATCAGACTATATATAATGGTGAATAAGGCAATACGCATTGACCACAAATGAGGGAGTCAGGTGATGCATTGGCCTCCAGGGATGGGAGTCATTGACGCATTGGGAAAAAACGGTGGAAGTCAATGACACCCTGACATCAGAAATTTATGAAAGCCTTGCATTGGCATCTCGGCAGAATAGAAAACATCACTGTCTTTTTATTTTTTAACAAGACTGTACAAGGATGCGTAGAAGCGGCCACTCCGGGTATTTCTTATCTTTCGTACTATCCATTCGGGATTGTTATTATCCCCGGAACGGAATAGTTATTTTTGACGGAACGGAACATGTACAGTCTTTGACAAAAGTTTATCTCCACATGATGCCTTGAATATTTCAAATACTACTGGGCCAATTTTAACACGCATTGTTCCACATGAAAGTATATCCTGTTGGTCATACTTTTGCACCAGAATTTTGGACATATTTGGAAGTATCATAATTATGCAATAGCTCATCAGAAAAAAACACCAAAATCATTTTTATCATGTAATTTTTTGTGACTTTTGTTACAGTTTTGATAGAGTGGAACTTTCTAAGGATTTGGTGCTTTGTTTCATCAAAATATGTTGAGTAAATATCTATATAATATCTATATATTATCAACAGATTTTGATGAAACAAATTGCAAAGTCTTTGGAAGGTTTCACTCTATCAATGCTGCAACAAAAGTCACAAAAATTACATAACGGAAATTTTGATTTTTAGGTTTTTTTTGTGATGAGCTATTACATAGTTATGATACTTCCAAATATCCAAAATGTTGATGCAGAAATACGACCAACAAGATACACTTTCATGTGGAACAAACCGCGTCAAAATTGGCCCTGTAGTATTAGAAATATTTAAGGTATCATGTGGAGATAACCTTTTGTCAATGACTGTACATGTTACCATAGGGTATCTGTACATCAAATTTCAAGTTTGTAACCCAACCGGTTTAGAAACGTGCCACCCCGACGACGACGACGACGGACGACACACCACGAGAGAAGCTCACCTCACAGAGGTGAACCAAAAACCCGTAATCCCTGTTCCCCGACTTGTACGAGATCATGATAATCAGTTTTTGGAGTGTAGTGATGATGAAATCTTGATTTTCCTTTATTTACAGCCACACTGTATTGAATTCAGAAAGTGCTTACGTCCTCTGACGTTAGTGTAGAGTACAATGTACTATACTCTATCTGAATGCATTAGAGCTCTGCCTGCAGTTTCATTGTGTGCTGTAAACTAGGTCTTGATTCTTTAAAGTGCGTATCAGGCAAGCATTTTGGGAACCATCACGAGGCTATGAGACCTCTGCCTGCACAGTCCTAACACTTTGAAAATATCGTAAAATTCAATACTGTAAGGCTTTAACAAGCGATGATAGGGAATAATAATAATCAGTGATTTAATAATAATATTCAGATATGATTGTCTGTTTTATGCTGAAACTGCATTAATTTGTGTATGGTCAATTTGTGTATCGGGGGACTTGCTGACAGTTTCACACCCTGGCGTTGGCCTATGTGATTTTGATCTGCCTGATGATCTGAGCACAGTGGAACCGAACCCTTTTGTACTTCTATCTTTAGTTTTACAATAAATGTATAACAACAACAACAACAACCGAACCAGTTATTGCAATTCACACAGGAAATACACAGGCTTTTCGCACAAGTTAGAGCTCAGATCACTTGAGCCAGATCAATTAAATTGATCCTGATCTTCTCTGTTGCATACCCGTTATGACTCAAAATCTGAGACTGACTCAATGGAATCGTACTCAAGCCTTGATCTGATCTTCTTTGGTGCATATGGGCCGAGTTAACGAAGCTTCTAGAATACGACCCAATGTTTTGGAACCGGATCCACAGAATTAAATGCCAGAATATAGAATGCCAGAGGTTCAGACCCCTTCTTATTTCAGCAAAAAACATTGGAAACGAAGGCGGCAGACATTACATGTAATAAAAGACAGAAAGAAATATATGTAGAGATGACAACGGATCTGAATAGGAGAGCTACAAAACGTGTAACGTCCGAGATCAAAAGAGTTGCAATAGAGTTGGATTATTTGCCAGCCGGTATCGTTGAAACATGTGAAGCGCCCTCTGACATCCTTGATGCACTAAAAAGGTGGGTTTAAATTTTTCATTTTGATCTAAAACCACATAGCAGTTGTTCGTTTTAGCTCCGAAATTGGAGGAACCATCAGGCATGCGATGGATACCTGAGTGTAGAAAGCAGCAATCAAACTTTAATAAACATCCTGTAACCTGCTTGTTCAGTACATATATAGTCGGGTCAAAATATGAAATATATGGCCCACACCCAAAAAATTGCAACAAAATGTTTTATTGTTTTAAATGCTAAGGTAGTCCATACTGAGCTCCAGAAAAAAGTCTCCGGAAATCTGACCCCGGTAAAGGGGTTAATTTGCAATCTGGAACTGACTTTATCACTGGGCCCAAGAACAGAGCTTTGTACAGGAGAATGGGAACCAATGTACAACTAACTTATCAACGGTCGGTTGGATTTACACCCCATAAATGTATTACCAATAGATAGAAACATGGCATCTTAGAAGCAGACAAGCATATTTGTAATTGTTTTTTTAATAATAAATGATGTTTTTACACAAATTTCACAAAAAGGGTCAAAATACATAACAAATACATAAAAATCGCCATTTCCAATAACGTAACTAGTTAAAAACTACAAAAACATGCTTTTTCGATTAAGAGGCACCATGTTTCTATCTGTTTGTAATACATATATGGGGTGTAAATCCAACCGTTGATAAGTTAGTTGTACATCGGTTCCCATTCTCCTGTACAAAGCTCTGTTCTTTGGCCCAATGATGAAGTCAGTTCCAGATTGCAAATATTGCAAATTAAAGCCTTTACCGGAGTCAGATTTCCGGAGACATTTTTCTGGAGCTCAGTATAGCCTACCTCAGCATTTAAAACAATAAATCGTTTTGTTGCAATTTTTTATGGGTCCAGTCTTATATTGACCCGACTAATACCATAAAAAGAATCAAAAGATTTACTGCCGGACAAACGGATATGGTACTTAGTATTTGCATTCAACCTCCCCTCGGAGATTGAGGGCATAAAAAAATGAAGACTACAATGATAGTTACATTCTATAGACATGAATCTATTTATATTTAGTTTCTTTATCAAACATCAGCGAATTGATAAAGAACTATTGTACATGTATACATGCCTAACTGCGTTAATTTCAGTGAAGGCAAAATCACGCTTCGTAAACATAACATCAATTTGGGGCCGTTCACTGAGATCCTCCGTCAGATTAGAGAAATAGACCTAATGGAAAAAGTCAACGGTTACATAACACGAATGAAGGCCGCAGCAGGAGGTAACTAATAACATCGTTATTAATTATTATTTTTTGGAAAACAGAGTCTGCGACTGAAGGTACTACGGATATTGTTACAAATGAGTTTCGCTAGCAGCCGTCTTGCCAAAATTAGGTCATCACCCTGGCAATTTTCACCCTGAGTGACAGATGATTGGTTTACCCATCCCAAGTGGGGGAAATCACCATGGTGATGACCTAATTTTGGCATGATGGCTGCCAGTGAAACCCATCTATAACAATGGACAAATTGATGTCACGAACACCGAGGAAGGTCAATTAAACTAACGCCACAAGTATGTCGCAAAGTTACTCAGGTACACAGCGTGCCAAGAAAAAATAAAGAGCGAACATTTAAAGCAAATGGCTCGCGGAGTTTGTTTACATTTTTGGTGGTACCTCCCATAGAGAGTGAATCTCGCCTCCAGGCAAAGCCGTGCTCCAGCCATATACAAAACCTGTGCACATATGCGAACGTAAACATTGGGGACGAGATTCCACTAAAAATTTGTTAAAATGGGTTAATGACGTTTTCAAATTCAGTCGGTCAAAATGTACATTCTGTACTAATTTCGAAGCGACAGATTTTGCAGAATACACCTCCGAAGTTCGGCTCTCTAATGCATTTCCCATTAAACTAAAATCCTTCTTTCGCCTTTTTCTGAAAATGGCGCTTGATTTGAGGACATGTCAACAAATAACTGTCAACAAACCCCACGAGCCATTCGCTTTAAGAATGTAAGAAATGCAGTGGCATAATCAAACTTGCACTGATAAGCACTATAGGTCGAGATAGCTATAATTATAATATTTTAATCATTTTTTATTCACAGATAATTAAAATCCTGACGAAGAAATGGAAATGGTCAAATATTACTTTAGAAATTATGACCATCTGTCGACAGGTCTGGACCTCCTAGTGATGACGTCTATATACATGTATATATCTACTTTATAAAAAGAGTTCAACTCCCAAAACTTAGCGAATTTTCGACCCAAACCGGGGTCTTCCTCAGGCACTTTTCAGTGTTGGAGAGACCAGAAAAGACTGAGCTGAATCCCTAATGTACATGTAGATCTGAAGAATCCTGTACAAGCAGGACAATTAAGGATGAATAAGGTCCAAGCCCCATGACTAGGTTGCTCGACCTGACAGCAAACAGAGTATAAGTAATTAGTGAATGCTTAAATAAGCTGAAAGAAAAGAAATTTATAAATTATGGCATGGGTAAATTTGTGGAGCGGAAGATAAAATAGTCTGGTCTCTCCAGCTGAAAAATGCCTGAGGAAAACCCCGGTTGGGGTCGAAAATTCGCCTAGGTTTCGGAGGTTGACGTCTTGATATTTACCACCTTGTGTGTCAATTTTTGTGCTTTCTTCTTTGGATTTCTATCTTTGGACTATAAAAAGAGTTGGCAGATTTCTCCGTCGACATAGTGACAGCAGTACGCAGCGTTGCTCTTCGAAATTGATGTGAACAGCCATCTGTGGATGTGGCCGGGGCGCGAAATTTTTTTTCCCACTCTGGTTCCGGGCTCAGATATAGCTTATTAGCATATGACCAATCAGCGCACTCATGTCTCATTATCTATTCCCCACACCGCCATGGCCGAGTCCTATGTCGGCATTGTTCTCTTCATCCAGAGTTCAATAATGCTGTTAAGTCAATCAAGTCAGTAATTGTATTGGTAACGTGGATCATCGGCAGCATTGTATTCACTGTAATCTGGTTGAAAACGCACTGTGTGTTGCTTTGATATTGGAATTTCCGATGCCTCTTCTCGTAGTTTTTTTTTATTCGTACAGAGATAAGTAGAGTGTCATTCAAGGCTACTGCCATATCGCACTGCATCCAAAAGTAGGCCATAATATCTATCTATTGTTACTCATCGTACCTAGAAAAAAATAACCGATAGTTTAGTACACTGTATCGTTGCTTTTATACTAGGGGCTGGCCCAATTAATTTTTGTTGAAAATAACAATGCTTTTTTTCACCACTTTCCATGACCATTATAAAACTAGATCCATATTATATAAATTTATGAAAAGAAAACGTGCATGTGCACGTTTTTCCCCATTACATGTACGTTAGTTAGGCATGTGTTTTGAGACATAATATGAACGAAGGCAAAAACGCGCCAAAAGGCTTCCACAAGCTTCAACAATTCCACGTGTTCATAAATTATGCAGCTACAACACGAGAAATGATTGGCCATATGCAAATTGTGTGAGTAATACCTGAGCCCGGAACCAGAGTGGGAAAAAAATTAGCGGCCGGGGCGGTGGCCGGGGGGGGGGACGCTAGTATGATTGAAGAATGATTGTCTAAAATTCTCTCCAGGCTCAGCGCCCATATTCATAAAACTATTTCTAAGTGTGGCACTTATCCGTTGTTCAACACAAAAGATAAGTATCACACTTTGACTTAAGTATGTTTATGAATATGGACCCAGGTTAAGCTGTCACGACTAAAGGCCTGTTTCCACTAGACCGGTTTCCGTCGCGGTCACCGGGATCCGCATCAAATGTCTCTCTTATGAATCTTCCTTTGGACTTCGCCAACTTCTCTCTCAACTGCTGCTGCAATTTCCTCCCATGCAATTGATTTCTTCATTCTGTCCCTATAAAGTTTTGATTCAACATCCCATAAACAGGGACGGTTCTCGTATTGACTAATCAGTGGAAGGTATCGTTTCGGCTCCAGTCTTTGGCTCCTCCCATTACTGATCTTGGCCTGAAGGTCTCCAAACAAATGCATAGAAACTGTCTTGAACTTTATTGCAGGATAGAACATGTTCTAATGTTGGCAAGGACAAAATATTGCTGGCTCCCGGTCAGCCGGCGGATTGAGTTCAAAGTCCTGATTCACACCTTCCGCGCTGTAAAGAGGGTAGCCCCGGGATACATATGTGTATGGGCATTTTTAAGACGTTGGCAAGACAAGACGTTGAGACACTTTTCAAAGGCATATACATGTAGTTCAAAAATAAGACATTGAGTGGCGCCTTTAAAAGACGTTCATACTTTTCAAAGACGTAGTTGAAAAATAATACGTTGGGTGGCGCTTTAAAGACCTCGCAATTCAAAGACAACACGTTCACCTTTTCAAAGACGTATTTCAAAAATAAGAAGTTGGTGGTTCCTCATAACAATCTAAGTCATCAAATCTGTGATTGACAATAACTGTCTGTGATGAATAATTGCTGTATGACTGCTGTGATAAATGTGAATAACTGTATAGGTCCTACTGTGATGAATAACTTGGCTGCAATAATTATGTCTAATGTTATGCGAAACTGTGATAAATAACCTGGCTGTGATAATTTATTTGTCACATTTTATGTAACCTTATTTTTCAGAAAATAAATATTAAATACTAAGTGAATTTTATCTTCACCTCTATGTACCTATGTAAGGTTAGAGTGTAATAAAATATCTTATCGTATCTTGTCTCGCGCAAGTTCATAGAAAACAAGAATAAGACATCTTGACGATGTCAATGGTTCCCGAATTGTTTTATGGACAGGGTTGCCCAGAGAAAGTGTCCAACGACGGTCTCAGTTTCTTGTGGAGACCAGGCTGTCTGATGGCCAATTCTCCCATGCAGGCAGGTCATGGCATGATTTTGGTTTGGGCCTCCTGGCCCCGTATTCATAAAGCTACTTAAGTCTAAGTATGATACTTATCTTTTGTGTTGAAAAAAGGATAAGTGTCATACTTAGACTTAAGTAGTTTTATGAATACGGGGCCTGGAGAAAATAAACCACAGCCTAAATACCTGGTATTGTGCTTGAGGTCCCATAGTGTTGTGACATTAGCTGAACAAGCCCTTTGAGATTTTGATGCAGAAATGCCAAGACCCCTAACACCAGGTGTCCAGACCCCAGAGCTGTATTTTAGCCATACCTGGCTGTTCTGTTTATTGCCCTCCCACCATCTTTTGGATGGTGATATGGGAAACAAAAGTACTATAAATAGGTAATCAGCAGCGGGGGTGAACAGGTGATTGGAAAAGCCCACTGTGTATCTGGCCCTCAAGCCCACGAGAAAAATGGCTCATAAAATCATTATTTTCTGCTCGATTTGAAAAATTCGAACAGATATTTGATAAACCATCAAATTTAACATTCACTGGTAACACTCACAAACACTGCACACATCTTTGTGTTGGATTTTCTTGCTTTAGTCAGAGGCATTAATCTGCCTGGATTACGTAACTTCCTCCTTATCTGTACCCCGATATTATGGGAAGTATCGGGGTATATTAGGTGTATGGCTCAAAGGGATGTAAATGTAATGGATGCAATATTGATCTAGTTCCATTGACATGATTGAGACATTTATGGCATGAATAGGGCCTTGACCTATGCCAGTGAATCGAGTTTGCACTGAAAGTGATTAAGGGTCAAACCGGCCTATTGATACCACAAGCATGTGCCAGGAGACTATATTGTTATTCCCCTCTGGTATGTCTGGTGGGTATAGGACAATTCCCCCCCAGACAACTGCCCCCCGGACAACTCCCCCCTGCAAATTGCCCCCGGGACAATTGCCCCCCAAGACAACAGCCCCCCGAGACAATTACCCCCTGGACGAAGACTGCTTGCATACATCGACGCCGATCTACAATAAAGGCGCTGTGGTTTTGAAGATTTCCATGAGGAAATAAAGCGATCGGAATTGTCGTCATGCAAGCAAGCAGTCTTCGTGGCGCGTGGAGGAAGAGGTTGGCGAATCGATCAGAGGGTTGTGGGTTCGAATATCGGTGCTATCACAGATTGTTTTTCGTTTTTTCTCATTTGGCAGCTGTGCTGAGGTCTTTACTGGTCAAGAGCGTGGTGGCAAGTGAAACCAACTGTGACCGTCCGAGAGGGTGTATCGTTCTCAGAGGTAGTTTGGAAGTGCCTTGTGGCTGTTCGTAATTTCTACCTCTGTCGCTTGGGGTTTATATCTATTAAGTTCAGCTTTAAGGATGATTTTATGGAATTTGCCTAGGGGAGGTATGGGGTGCACTTGCATTTGTCGGGGAAATGGGGCAATTGTC
>NMRB01000357.1:39313-59253 GCA_002633025.1 Notospermus geniculatus | reverse complement strand
ATTGACATCGATTGTCATTGTGTTTGTAGGCCGATGCCTCGCCTTTCGGTAGGGCAGGCGTCGGTAGGCCTAGCCTCAGTGAAGCTAAGGCGCCTCCCTACGCTTATTAGGCCTCCCTAGGCCTATCATTTTGACTTGCCTAGACTAGGGCCAGGGCCTCCCTTAGGCCTAGCTTAGGCCCTAGGCCCTTAGGCTAGCACATTATTTGGCCTAGGTCTGGGCCTTAAGTGCTAGACTGGGCATGCTGGGCCTCCCTCGGTCTCGGCTACGCCTACGCTACGGTAGGACTAGGCCTAGGCCTAAAGATGGCAACACCGTGTAGTCAGTTCGTGCAATGTCCATCAATCAAATGCCTGGCCTGTGTGACATAGGAGTAGATACAATGGGCCTAGGACCTACTATCACTGCCTTGCAGTAGGCCTATGCTGTGTGCCGAAAGGGTTAATTGTTGGTGTCTTTCTTTTTCAGTAAGTGTCAAGCAGCTGCTAATATTTAAAGACTCGCTAGGCCTAGATTATTTAAAGGGTAAGTTGACACATGTAATCTGTGCAGTGCTTTTATCATCTGTACTCTTTGTGTACATGATGTACCTGCAGTGCACTACTGCTATGCTATCAACGCATCACTGTGCTCTTTTTCTGGTGTCAAAGCAAGTCATGTGGTAATTACTCAGACATACCTATTCCCTTGTTCTCAATACCACATTCCTTCTCTCTTTACAGGATGAAAATAACCAGTTTTCAAAAACGAACGGAATGTGCCAAAAGATCCATCTTGCTAATACATGTACTAAGTGCCATTGGACTTGATGCTGTCCCGGGGTGCTGTCAAAAAGTAATTTGCCAAAGAAGCAAGACACGAGACACTGTCATAATTATACCATAATCACAACTTCCTGCAAGGTGATTTCTGTAATATTTCAAGTCTCAGGACACAATGAAAGGGGCCAATGACAATGTGTGTGATTTACAGTATCAGCACATATCGCATGTATCTAGCTCCACCATCCTTGATGCTCGACAATGAAGACATCATATTCAAACATAGTTCGCAAACTAAACCTTCTTCAACTGCACCAGCTATTGCATTGTACATGTACTTGCAGTCAACATCAGTCGTGATGGATACAGGAGCAGCAGGAGTTATGCCACAACATGTACTAGTGTGTTCGAATATGACCTATATTTGTTGTACAGTTTGATTATGAACAAAACTAAACATTCTGGCTTTCAATTAAATCTTACTGAGCTTTCTAATTCTAATGTTTAAAACATTCTGGCTTTCATTCTGGTGCATCTTTACTGAGCTTTGTAATTCTAATGTTACCAATCCATGGACACCTTGATCCTCTCTATAACCTTGCCCATCGACCGAACTTTCTACATTGCCACTCAGTAATTCTCGATCAGTCAACTTTGCCTAATTTCCCAGGTTCGGTCTTCAAATTGGCTGACAAGGCAATTTCTAGTTCCCCTCTGGTATGTCTGGTAAAGGCCCAATCCATTAGTTTGTAAACCTGGTCCCATTGAGTCTCTCGGACACTTGTTCTCAGCCACCCTGAATATTGTTTTTTTTCCCTATAGTAATCAATGGCAGGCCTAATATTGTTTGGCGATGTTGTATTGTTTTTTGGGGGCCACATAAGCGTGGCCTTTTTCATGTTTTGACCTTGACCTTGCCCTCTCATCATCAAGGTCATGGCGTAATCGAAATTGGCATCCTCAATAACCTAAGTGTGGGTGATAGTATCATGTCTACCTCTAACATGGACAGAGATGTTTTCAACTATCAAGTTTGACCTTGACCTTGCCCTCTGATCATGAAGGTGATTTCATAACCGAAATCGGCATCTTCAATAACCTAAGTATGCCTGATATCATGCCTCTACCTCTACAACAGGCAGAGATATTACAGATTGTCAAATTTGACCTTAACCTTGACCTTTGATCATCAAGGACATTGCATAATCAAAATGGGCATCCTCAATAACTTAAGTATAGGTGATATCACGCCTCTACCTGCACCACATCCAGAGATATTTCAAATTATCCAGTTTGGCCTTGACCTTGACCTCTGATCATCAAGGTAATTATATAATCGAAACGTGCATCCTCAATAACCTACACGGCGTAACTATGGGTGATATAATGTTTCTACCTCTGCCAGAGGCAGATATATTTCAAGTTATCAAGTTTGACCTTGACCTTGACCTCTAGTCATCAGGGTCATCGCATAATCAAAATGTGCATCCTCAATAACCTAAGTATGGGTGATATCATATCCCTCCCTCTACCACAGGCAGAGATATTCCAAATTATCAATTTTGATGTATCAAAATCTCATGATATCTCTCTATCACTCGGACACATGGGCTTGAGAATTTTAAAGCCCCACTGTATTCAATCTGAAAAACGCAAATCATCGCCGCGATTCTTGACGTCAGTGCACGACGTCACGACGTGTAAAATGTACTGCGCTCCATCTGAATACATTAGAGCTCTCCCTGTCGTTTTTTCTAATGTGTGCTGAAAACTAGGCCTTGATTCTCTGAAGTACGTATCAGACAAGCATTTTGGGGACCTTCACAAGGCTATGAGACCTCTTTGTGCTATCTCGTAACATTTAGAAAATATCGTAAAATTCAATACTGCGGGGCTTTAACATAGTCCAGTCCTTGGATAAGCAGGCGTGAACTAAAACTTGTTTCATGTTGCTCAGTTGACAGTAGGGCAGTTATCTCAAAATATCAAATTTGATTATCAAGTATGTCGTTGACCTTGACCTCGGATTATGAAGGTCATTGCATAATTGAAATGGGCATCCTCAATAACGTAAGTATGGGTGATATCATGCTTCTATCTCTACCACGGGCAGAGATATTTCAAATTATCAAGTTTGATATATCAAAATCTCGTGATATCTCAACCACCTGGACACCAGAGGCTGACAATTTTAATGTAATCCAGCCCTTGGACAAGCAGGCACGAACTAAGACCTGTTTCATTCGAATTTGAGATATCACTATCACTATGATCCTGGCATCACATGTCAGAAATGATAAGCCCAATAAACTGGCAGGGTTGAAAAACCTAGGGGTGGGCATGTTTCCTGTGCTCTGTGTGGGCTATATATCCCGGTAGATAGCTTTTTAGATTTGTGACAGACAAAATTTTGAGATTGATATTGCAATTTCACCCTGATCCACATATCGGAGAATGAAACCGAGTAGCTCATCTGATAGCTTGGGTCCACAAACATGGGGGTAGGACCTGTTTCCAGCCTTCTAGCTGTCCTGTGGACTGCGCTGTGACAGACAGAAAGGTGAACGCACGCACGCACGCACGCACGCACGCACCAAGACCAAAAACAATATGGTTCCCGATCTTATGGATCGGGAACCATAATTACACTTATGTTCGATGCGACTTCCGCTTTTATTCGAACTCGGAATTCTGGGTAACTTTGAAAGGATGGTCCTGACTGGCTCCCGTGTTTTAAGGCCATGTAAATAAAATAGTTGGTTAACATCCTTCCACTCTCAATTATTGAACTGAATCAGTTCGGCGGAAAATTGGTTCCTGTGAAGAAGATGTAGACAGCAGTCGCTGCTGCTACCTGTGTTCTCCTCCAAGACAACACAGGCCTACTCGCACGAGGGAGGGAACAATGACCAAAGCTGGTTGTTTCCTGACAGTTTTACTCTCACGTGGTAAAGGCAATAAAAATTTCTCTCGAGAGAAACTTGGTGTAGAAGCCACTTAGTTACCCTATTTGAATTTCCCGCTATGGTACTTTTAAGCTTAGTCATGTGACATGGTCATGTGACTTTGGTCCTGCTCTCTTTGAAATGCTCTCTTTCGCTGGGCCCTCTTGCAGGGTAGACATGTTTTTTCTAGTGGGAAGTTTTGGTGATTTTATCAGTATTTCTAGTGTTTATGTACTTCAAGTTTCTCTGGGAAAGGACCCTGAGCGTGTAATATGTTGGGTGAGTACCATGATGTATGTTGCTGTGAAGTTTGTCAGTAATATTTTGGCGTTTTTCTGGCCTGTGTTTTCCTGGCCGGCCCACTTGGGCTTTCTAATGCATCGCTGTGTATGATGTACATGCACTGACAGGCGTGGTCATCTGCGTTTCGCGTTACAAGACCTTCCTGAACTTTTCGTTGACTTTGTTGGCTTCTTCATCCCTCTTGCCTTGGGCCTCAGTTAAATATCACTTGACTGATTAAGGTCAAGTGTTTGCAAATTAGTGTAAATGCCCTGTAAATGTCATACTGCGCAGTATATGTCTGTCATGTTTGTCCTCACTGCACTACATGTATCTATTTTATTTTATTTCCAGTAAAATCAGTATCAACTGCATTTGCCGTCACGTTCATTTTGTGGTCCTTACGAGGTACACTTGCGAAAGCTAGAAACTATCTTGCTTATAGTGACTCTCTGCGCACTTTTCTCTCATGTGGACGGGCCACAGATACTTATGTCGACAGTCGGCTGAGAGAAAATGTCGACATTTATTCATGTCATCCGATTTTGATGTGTTTCTTGTATACACCTATTATATCGGGTGGCCCAAAAAAACGTGCCGAACTTCAAATTTCGATTTTTCAACAACTGTCCGTTATAATTCAATGAAATTTGGCACCATATCATTTAAAGATGTTTTGTTTAACGAGTAAAATTTTTGCTTTGATAGCTTTGGTATTAGGGCCGTAACACTCAATTTAAAAACCATAGGGGAAAATGCGATTCCGGAGTCCTATAAGAAACGGGTGGATAAAAATTTCCCGAAATTTAAATTTTCATTTCTCAAAAACACTTTACTACAACTTAATGAAATTTTGTCTAACACCGCCTCGTGATATTAATCCAATAACTTCAATGTCTGCGCCGTGGCGCTCATTACTAAAACGCCATATTTGAATCTAGCGTTTCAAAGTTTCGCCATTGTCTCTTAAAATATGATCAATGATTACTATGGTTTTTATATTTGGTGCCACAGTCTTAATACCAAAGATATTGAGCTGAAACTTCCACATTGTAGACACATCGCCACGGAACAGTATTGAATAGAATTTTCTTGGGGTTATAATGAATAGTTTTTGAGAAATAGCAATTTGAAGTTCAGGATGGGTTTTTCGTATCTTATTGGATCACTGCATCACATTTTTTACCATGATTTTTATATTGAGTGATACGGCCCTAATACCAAAGGTATAAATGCGAAAATTTCACACGTTAAACAAAACATCTTTAAATGATACAGCACCAAATTTCATTGAATTATAATGGGCAGTTGTTGAGAAATCAGGATTTGAAGTTCGGCACGTTTTTTTACCTTGTCATTTAATACACTGTATGTCTTCTTCATAAGGAGGAATAAACAGATATATATATATGTTTGTATTTATTGTCACCTATTTTACATAGCCGGCCTTTTCTAGGCCTACGAGACAGTGTTACGATGCATTAATTGTTGTAAGGCCAGGACCGCTCGCATGCATAGGAGGGAAGCGCACTCGTTCGATCGTGGACCCCAAGGGGTCCACGACCGAACGAATGGGCGAAGATCGCTCGGGCGTTTAGCCGGTCCCGACCTTACAACCAAAATATTACACAAAAGAAGCGGAGCGCCGCAGACTCTCCAGGCCCGGGGCCAGACGCTGAGCAGTAAAAGAAAATATCTGAAGAGACAACAAGCCTCACCGTCTCGACCCGCCCGAGACCCCAGCACTCACACTTCGTTTCTAATACTAAAAATAGTTTCAACGTAGTTTGCGACACGTCTGGCAATACAAGAGTTCAAGTTCGTGAGCATCACTTTAAGAACGTCATTGGGAAAGGCATTCTGTAATGCAATGTCATTTGCAGCCTCGATTTCGCGGAATAATATATTTTGTTGAGTTATATACGCGGGACAAACGCACAGAAAATGTTCCTCACGTATGATAAAGGTTCATCAAGTGCATTTCCTTTTAATACTTATCCCAAATATGACACAGTTGTCACCTATTTCATTTCCCCCAGTTTATGAATATGAGTATACTCTGGTTTCAGATATTCAAGGCGGGCACTGAACGCGCCGCCCCCGCAATAGATACACAAAGGGTCTTTCATTTCATTCACCACGGATGACCAATCGCTGGGCCGCACGGTGTCTGCACCGCTCGACACGTCTAGGCCTTTTCGGGCTATCTAGTCCACGTGGTCAATTTCATTCAACTCCTACTGACGGCCGAACGCCGCAAGGTATGGGCGGTTATGTCCGCAAATATTCAGTGTACAGAAGATTTATTTGTAAGTCTGAAACGCATTTCTATGCCTAAAGCGCTAATTCTATAACCTGAAACGGATATGTGTGACTCGCGAGATTTCTCTGTACGGTACCTAATAACAGATATAATTCCCGCGAGTTTAAACGCACAAAACAAAACGCGTATGTATAATCAGGGCGACTCCTATTTTACCGCTGTCGGATGTTATCGCTGTCGCGTATAAGAACTGTCGGATAAGGTTCCGAGCACTGCCAAAAGGCGGCGCTCCAGGCGGCGGGACGTGAATGGTGAAGGAATACGATGAACACACGGAGACTTAGCAAGTCTAGGCATGTTTTGCTACAGTGTTAGACGTTGATCCTAGGCTGATTAGGCATGTTAGGCCTAGTAGTTACTGCAAAAGGTGCCCAACCCTCCCCAAGCTTCACCTCTGGTTGTGATGACAAATGTTTGTCAAGAGCCCCCTGGGCAGAGTACACGTAGGGGACGTACAGTAAAACCTCGCAATGCACTTGCCCAAAAATCAAAGAATCAAACGTTAATCTACTGAGATCGAAATAGGCCGAAGTAGCATTCGTTCCAAGCTGGTACCCTGCAAGTGGCATGCATGTACGGCTCATTTTGCCGAAATCTAAAATTTCGCTGTGAAAATATCATCTTTTCCTAATTTACACAGCAAAATGTGGGCGGGGTAGAACCTAATGATGCTTATGAATATTAAATACGTACTTGCTGTGTAAATAAAAATTCACTCCTTATTTACACAGCATGCTGTGCAAAGTACTATGTAGTACGTTGTTTCAATACTACATGTGTTTCGGCCAGTGTAGTTTATTCCATTGTTAAAAGCTATAATAATTATCACGGATTTCTTGGCGGATTTCCGTGCAATTCCGCCCTTTCTCCATGCCGGGAAACTTCGTACAGGCATCGTGACCCAGCACATTTAATGTAGCGTGTGAACACGACGCTTGCGCGAAGCATACAGGAGGTCAACACGAAGATGCACGACGCCAGCACGAAGTGATTACGAAAGCCGGATTGAGCCCACACTAATCAGATCGCTGCCCTCCCAGCGGATATCCCTCAAGTCCGCGCTCACAGCATATAATAGGGAGTTTTCGCAAAGCCCCCGAAACGCCAACGCGAACGCCAAACCCATTGTTAGGTGCCACGAAGAGAGCACCGAACAAAAGGATAGACGTTCGCGTTGGCGTTTCGGGGGCTTTGCGAAAACTCTATATTATTCGTGATGGCATCCTATTGCTTTCCTAATGACTTCCTACAGGGTTCCTAGATATTTCGTTAAGGCTTCGTGATAATCGTACCCATTGGCCACGATCCGTCTACGAAAGCAGTTCGAAGCATTCGTAGAGGCATCGTGGCAGTGTGAGATGGGCTTTACTGTCATGGAACAACTCTGGATGTGCCCCAGTTTCCTCGTAATGTTTTATCTCGACATGTCCCGGGCTTTCACACGCTGATCTAGGCACCACTTCCATGAGATGACTCGCCTGCACACTAACTAGCACAGATCCCCTGATATATTGGTAACGTCAATGGTCACACTATAATACTCTGAATGACAATGTGTCCTTAGTCACTGAAGGAGGAACGGTAGTCGATAATTCAGTATTGTTCAGTATCTCTCATATTTGACATTTTGCGTATTTTATGAAGGAAAATATTATAGGTAAGGGGTGAATTTTAGCTCAGCCTGTCAGTCCTGGCCAATCTCGTACCCAGCGTTCAATGCCACATTAAACTCTGGAAAGGGCAAATGCATTGCTGACGGCGGATGAATTTCTGACCGTTGCACAACCAATTGCGTAGGGATTCGAACGAGTTCGTACTTTATTCCTCAATAAAACATTTATTCGCCAACGGAAGGTTAAAATAGTAGTATTTTTTACAAATACTGGAACAAATTCTAATTTTCAGTATGATTACTTTATCAAATGATTTGTAAAATCGATAGCCAAGAATCTTATGCTTGGTTCCAGCCCTTTTCAGAGGTCTTAGCCGAAGAACGATGGTGGCGATCTCTTCAGATTGAGTCCTGGCGTCAGCCTGTCAGTCCACCTGTCAAACTATGCCCGACGTTTTGTAGCCGTAATAGCTAGAGACTCCAAATTACATCTGAATGTAGCCCCTGGTGAACTCTCCTCGGAAACAAATAAATTAGCGCGATGTGACCTATATTGAGCTCTCCAGGGGGCGTTTTGTGTGAAATGAAATATCTCAATATCTCAGTCTCTATGATATATTTAGACAAAAAGTGATGGAATAGATAGGTTGTTATTTTCTACATCAGTTCAAAGGGAAAACAATGTTAGATCTGTCCACTAGGGGTGCTATTCAACAAAATCAAAAACAGGGATATTTGAATTTCCCGCAATTTGCGGTCCCAAATTATGCATGAGTAGTTCTGTACTGGTGTCCTGTCCAACCTAGTACTGTAGAGTACGCGAACCTGGTCGAGTGTAAACCACTAAGTATACATGTTCAGGTAGGCCTAGGAGTTATTGGTGGTAGATTTCTACCGCATTTGCGCAATCAATAATCAACAACAACCACTACTTTTTGCATGAATAACCAGACGCTCCACACCGTAATTCTGGCCATAACCACAAAAAAGCGACATGGGCAATCAGCGGTCAGGGGACTGGGCGTTTCGTGCATCGCTTAATCTAGGCCTAGTTGAATCAAAGGACCTGAACATGTATACTTAGTGATTTCCCACTCGACTAGGGCCCGGTTGCACCAAAGGTCGTAGGTGCTGTCTTAAAATTAAGAACAAAATTGGGTTGCACCATCGATGTCTTAGGACATCGCCCTAACGTTCCAGCCTATGTAGTTACGACATGTCTTAGGGGTTGTCCCAAATTCCATCTTACGATACGAACTTAAGTTTGGTGCAACCGGGCCCAGGTTTGCGGGAAGTTCGCTTATCACATACTCGACAGTATATAGCCAGTGGTATAGTCCATTCCAGATACCTAAGGCAAATCGCACTTGGCTAACCTTGTCAGTTGTGGTTAGTCTATTACTAACAGCTTGACCACAAACACAGCCAATAGGCAAGCTGACATGCATTATTCTCTATACCATTTAACTCGCCTGTTAAAGTATTGTGCAATAGCTCGTCAAAATAGTGAACAGGGTCGTGTAACATTGCAGAGTTCAACCTAGTACCATTTGCCTTAGGTATCTGGAACGGACTATAACACCAAGACTGGACTGATACCATGTCGAACCTTAGCTGACAAAAATGGCTACCATGCTTTTCATCACTTGAGAAGTTCAACGCGCTGTAAAGCCCTGTTTCCACTAATCCGAGTTTCCGCTGCTGTTTGCCGCGCTGGGATTTTTTCACAAGGTTTTGGATAATCCTTCGATGGTTTAACAATACATGGCGTGTTAATTATCCCAATGCCTGTGAAAACTGTTCCCACGCCGCAAACCGCACCGGAAACCGTTGTAGTGGAAAGGGCTTTACAGCGTGACTAATCTTTCATCAGTCTTTCATCAATCTTTGCAACAGTCTCAATGCCTTGTTGGTAACTTAGATCATTCAAATAGATACATCTGAACAGTCATGTCGAACATGCATTGACACAATCTCGTTCCAATCGCCGTTAGTTCCGTTTCGCATTTTATGATGGCACAATCGACGTCATCTTCGGAGATGGTCGGCTACATTCGGACGGCCATCGTAAACTACTTCGATCATATAACGGAGGCTCGGCGTAGTAATCATCTTTCGAATCGAAAGATAACTCAGTGATTCACCGAAAGTGAGTGAGTCGTCTTCCACACTTGATAGAGTGCAGACCAATGCTGATACTTTTTCACGTATTTATGGGTTCTTTGCACATAAAATCAGTGGGATAATTTTATTTATTGTAGATTTGAAGTTCTTAAGTGGATGTAGGCAAATTTTTACTGATGTTAGTAGCAAATCAAATCAAAACATCAAACCCGGAAGTAACCAAACCCACGTGGATTAGGAAGTATTCCCGGAGCAATATGTCGTTGNTTCTGGCTGTCAACCTCACGGATATTGAAATTTTTGGATGGGTCCCACTTGTGGTACTTCACTCAGTGGCCTCTGTACATGCCCCTTAAGAATTATGGCTTCCTGGACGATCACAACCCGATGAGTTTGTATAGAACTACATCAAAAGACTTTAAGCAAAGGTGTTTACAGTGGTTAATATCACACGACTGTTACAGCCACGCATTCTAGCAAATTGCTACATTGTGATACATTTACACTCATTTGCGGCCATGTCAATTTAGAGGAATCAGAGGAATCGAAGGAATCAGGGGAATCGGGCTGGAAAATCCAGAAAATCACCATAAGATAAAATATAAAATTATCAGAATAGTTAATTCATAACATTTCCTGGGCTATTGAGTTGTTATAATAAACTCATCATCATCGAGGTTGGTGATAAGACAGTTAAAATGACTTGAGGGCCGAAAGCCAGCACTTTAGGAGAAAAGGGCCGAATTGCAAGTTCCAATAAAGCTGTTATGACGTTTACACAACCACGTGGCTGTGTTTATATATTTAGTACGTGCTAGTCATGTCATTGTGTGTGACTGATGGGCTGCAGGCTGAATTTTCCTCTGATTCCTCTAAATCGACATGGCCCTCATTTGCATATCGACGTGATCTAGGTCACGGCGTCGCGGCTGTGAGAAAACACTGATCGCAATGTTTGAAGTCGGACCCGGCATAAAACTGAGCGATGTTAGATGTAAGATGCACTTACACATACCTTTTGATACAATTTTTATGATTTCACACAACATTCTAATCATTAACACCATCCACGGCAACATTTTAAGGTGAATTAGACAGGATAGAGTCATCGATCGGGCCATACGATCCGTTCCACATTTCATGTGCCGCCATGTTGGTTTGTGCTAATTTATGCAAACAGTGCAATTTGCGACTCTGGAACCAAGATTTCGACGCCTTATCTACGTTTTTCAAAGTATATGTGATGACGGTGATGGATTATTGGCTTTTCTCTACCGGGTTACATTCGATTTTTTTTATCAAACACACATGCTACGGGTTAAAACTGAGTATTTTGGTCACGTTGGTCGCCACGGCGCACTAATTTTGGCGGGAAAATGACACCCTCACGTTCAGGCCCATCGGCGTTAAAACCACCGCCGTTCACGAAAAATCATGAATGTAGGCCGCTAGATCTGATCATAATGAATCATCTCAAGCTCTGATTGGCTCAAACTGTGGAAAAAATTAATTAGTAATCAGGGTTCCCAGGTCAGCAAGCATCGGAGCCCGATGATTGGTCACCTGGCTACTTCCACAAGCTGTCCACGTGAACAGATGCGTGATCGTGGTGAACCGGCGAATGACGTTGCGCCGTTGGGAACACCGTAAGATGGCACGTCAAGTTGACCCAGTTAAATCATTGCGTTGAAATGCATTACTCGTAACAGTCGTGATCAGAATGCCATTTGACCAAACGAAATCAGTATGTTTGTAGTCTGTGCATAAGGTACGCGGAGGATCAGTTGCATGTACTGAAAAAAAGAAGACGGCGAAGCTTCCAACCGCGGTGCCTCAGAGGCCAGTGATCATGACGCACATCGTGAGGAAGAAAATGCTGGAGGCCTCCTACCGGTACCTTCTGCCTCCTCAGCCTCTTGTGATTCAGTTGAACAGGAAATGGAAATGGATACTTCTTCAGATAGTTTGAATGAACATGGTGAAGCTGAAACATTGTTAGGTAATGACGGTGACCCGATGGCTACACAGCTGTTTCGCAGAGTACCGTACCGGTATATGATTTGATCAATTCAGGAAAATTAAACAGTTCATCCGAATTTGAACGACTTTGCGCAGCCATTGGCAGATCACTTTCACTTCCGATCTTCAAAGATCCGGTTGAGGTACATATAAGCATTATAAAAATTTCGAACGGTTAACTGATGCTGATTGTGAGTCATTTCTGTTGGAAAGACCAAGACCACTTATCGCTCTTTTAACTGAGCTGACGAAAACTGAAGTCGGTGATTCAAAGTTACTCCCCCTCTGTATTGGAATCGAGCAACTGTACAAAGCCAGGAATTAGTTATTCACAGGACCGTTCTCTTTTAGTAACGCAATTGTGAAGAACTCTGTTACATGTAGCAAAGAGTCCCAGTGGACATGTTACCACTTTGAAGAACTTCATGAAATCATCAGCATTAGAGCCGAATTCATGCTTCGACAGTGACCTTGACGTCTTTTTCAGCACCTAAACTGGCGTACAGCTGTACAAAGCTTTGGTTCGGCCCATACTAGAATACGCATCGTGTGCATGGGCACCTCTGCACGCAAAGGACAAGGATGCAATTGTGAAAGTACAAAGGCGTTTTACTAAGTTCATTGATGGTATGGGAGGTTTGACCTATTTGGAAAGGCTAAAAAGGTTGCATCTATTCAGCATGAGCTACAGGAGACTAAGAGGAGACCTTATAGAAATGTTTAAGATCACACATTTCACAGATATGGCCGAACATCTGCTCGTTAGGAACCATCCAGGCACGAGAGGACACAACTACAAAGTCCGCATAGAAAGATTGAGAACCACAGTTAGGAGAAACCAATTCTTCAACAGGGTATCTCAAGCATGGAACGACCGTCCTGATCAGTTGGTGAATGCACGGACCGTTGAGGCTTTTAAAAGAGGCCTAGATCAATTACGGACATGATGGAAGGATGGCCCGATATGTTACACGGTATGATTTCTCTGATTTCCTGAATGTCGCAGCTAAAGTACACACATGTAGAGCGTCCTTGACTGATTGTATCTTTCTCTCCTTTCAGATGTGTTGAGCCTTGAACAGCTCGTCTCTTTTAGAGTGCAGTTGATTTCATTAGGTTTCTTTCATAAAAGACGCGCGCGCTGACACAACGCGGTAAGCCCAACCCTCCTCGACCACTTTATTGAATAGGACAACCATGATTGGCTCTCGCTGACCTAACAATTCCATACTCGCCCCGCCTACGATGACAATGGCAATGAATAACCAGCTCGATCGTTCCTGCTGGATTTCAACGCCCCCATGCGACCGGTTTGTTAGAATCTGTTTTCTTTGGAAGAGTAAACAATGAGTGAGGATTAAATGTAAAAAGACCTCCCCTACTCTAACCGGACACTTCATATCCCAAATGCGCCGCGCGTTGAGCCGCCCTTCTATTGTTTGCCATAATTAACGAGCAGCGCGCGCGGCCCGCGCGCCTCTCATTTATTGTTCCATTAATTGTTTAACAGCCCACACGAAGCCCACCTTATTACAACTCAAAAGGTGATTCAATAATCACCGATTGTGGTCGCTTAATACACAGTATACATGTGATAGACTCTATATGCCAGCGTGAGTTATTGTACAGTGACTTTGTTTACCATTCGCTCGCACAGCCCTTCTGGCGCTGGTCATTCATGGTCATTGTAGAGGAGGCGGGGCGAGTCGTTGACATTGTTAGGTCCGCGAGAGCCAATCAATGTTGTCCTATTCAATAAGGTGGTCGACGAGGGTTGGTCTTACCGCGCGGCGTCTTAGCGCGCGTCTTTAGTGAAAGAACCCTTATGTAATCTTCCTATCAACTTTTTGCAGAAATGGCGTCTTATAAAGAGCCGATAACAGAGACAGATTTAGATCATGAAGACTACGCGGACGGCTCTGCTATGTTAAGCGGCACAACCCAGGTCGATTCAGACCTGGAGGAAGACACAGAGGTTGATGAATGCTCCTCAATTTTGAGTGGAACAACTCAGGTTGACTCAGATCTGGAGGAAGATATGGAGGCAGAGGAATGCTCAAATGACAACGCAGATCAGGACATTAGAATTGTGGTGATGGGGGACACTAGGATATCAGTTACTAGTATACATCCTGAAGATGCCATAGAGGAAGAAATTCATATGATTTTGATATCAAATCTATATGAAGTCTCCTGGGTCAATATGCCCAGTATGTCCACATATACATCGAAGATTAAAGAGGCACGTAATCAGACGGCACCTTCCCTGCTTTATCATGGCCCAAACTGCTTGCTGGCACTGCAAAATCAATGTGGATCGCTATTTCTTTTGAAGAAACACCATTCCCACATGGCCATGACCCAGGGAATTATAATATTGTGGCGGGAGAAAATCCAAATCGTACTACACAATTTGGCAGGTCTTGTGGGGGCAAGAATCTGAACAAGTTATGAGATACGGTCATCTACAATGGCTGGCTCCCAACCTCGCAGAGGGAACACTGAGATTACAACTCGCCATTCCTACCCGTTGAACACGAGACGGATTTCAATCCTGACTATACCCCAGATGTCTTTTATACACCGTCACCACCTAGCAGGATTATCTGCCTTTTACACTGGATGATCATGTCAGAAATCTTGTCAAGGATCCCCATCGCATACGTTGAACTCCTCAACGACCTATAAATTTCCGTCTACTAGAACACCCAGCTTGCAAGGCGAAGGCGGGGGGGGGGGTATTTGTGTCTCCTGATTGATGTTTCTCCCATTCCCAATTCAACTAACTGATAATAACAACCCTAGTCAGTTGCTGGTATACAGATTACGAAAACATTCATTACGGACGCGTCTGGTGCCGAAGTGATATTACCATATTTATCGATAATTATAACAAATTCTTGCTCTATTACAGTTTTACACCACCTAAGGCAGTTAATTCACATGTTTTTGAAGTTCTACCTGCTCTCTTCATAACTTGTTTCCATGGTTAATTAGGAAGCAGTTCATCAATGCAAAGCGAACGGTGTTCACATAATTTCCTCTTGGTACCCATGACAGCTGAATATCTTAACTCTTCGCAATATTTTCAAGTAATAAACTTTACATTTCATGCACCATGTTCAATAGTCCAACTCGGGTCAATCTTATTCACTAATTACCTGTTCTGACACATTGTTTGAGGTCTCATCATTACTCAAAAAGAAATGTCTAATCCATTAATTGCCTCGGGTCCATTATTCACTAATTACCTGGTCTGACACATGTTTGCGGCAATTTTATTCCTCAAACAGAAACATCAAATTTGTTAGTTGCGTTGGGTCATTATTCAAAAGAAGTTGTCAGCTTGATTTCCTTTGTTGTGCTGGTCTTGAGTAAACAGTAATTTGTCGTGAACAATTAACGATCTGACAGCTAATTGAGGCTGGTCATTTACTCAAGGGGTCTCAAAGGTAAATGACAAAATGATTGTATTATACTTCAATTAACTCACCGTATAGCAGTGACGCACCTTACAACATAAACTCCCTACGCAGTTATATACCGCGCCCCTTCGGTTTACTCGCTCTCCACAACTGCTTAACTTCGTAAAATTCTCCGCGTTTGGTCAACAGGTGGCGCTGAGAGAGTCGACCAATGAGAGCACCCAGCAACCGGTAACCAAGCTGGCCTGAGACACTTTTTCATTGGCCGAGCGGTTCGTAGCCATGGTAGCACAAGAACATCCGTTGCCAACGGGCCAAAGAGTTCTGAAAGCAGCGTGCTGATAGGCTGTAAAACTCGCGCCAGGCCCTGACGCCATCTGTTGACCAAACGCGGCGACTTCCACGAAGTAAAGCAGTTGTGGAGAGCGAATAAACCGAAGGGGGCGCGACTCACAACTGCGTAGGGAGTTAACTTACAACATAATTAAGCGTATAATGCATTTTTATGAACGATCACTTCCAGGCATTAGAACACATGAAAACGAAGGACACCCTCAGGCTGCCAAAGGTGCAGGCGTTTCCACCCCGGGTGTATCACAATGTGCCAGTCCGGTAGCAATTCCATGGAATATAACCCGTAACCTAAATGGCGCCGGCTCAGAACAAGTGAAAGGTACGCTCTCATGGAGTTTCATTGTTTAGTTCCTATTAAATTCCACGAAAGACTGCGCTGTTTCTATTACTTATGCCTTTATTTTTTTCAGCTCAGCTCGAGGAATTGGAAAGGACAGGTTTCCGCAAGCACCACACCGTTACGATGCGTGTTCTTCAAGCCACTACCAGACACGCTAACTGACGAACACAATCGACTTTTGCAGAGTGCTGGGATCTCCATTGATCAATATGCAGACAGTTATCGAAAGGTGAACGAATACCATGAATACAACGACAGCAGCATTCAACTTTGTCGGGATGATCATCCGCAGGCTGAGGCCATTGAATTCCTTTGGTGAAATGGACTGCCATGACTGTACCGCATGTTGTCGTGCTAGATCATGTCCATGATTAAAGTAAGAAATTAAGATGCAGGTACATAGATGTACGCCTACGTTTGGATTAGGCCTATTGTAGGCTAGATAAATAAAATACCTGGATGATAACGGGTGTATGTATTACAATATTTTTTAAATACAGTGAGTACCTGATTTACTGGCGGTTGTTAGAATTTTATAAGTCCAGATCAATGGGGCGCATAAAAGGAGAATTGGCCTAGGAATGAGCACACCTTTTAGCATTAATGTGCACAGTAGTTCAATTATCAGACTCATGAAATAAAGGATGTCCATTTCAAAAAATTTTCACGGGTTTCCTGCTAGGATATTAACCACACTTGAAACATTCACTCTCGTTATTGAAAAGAGGTTACTATTGTTGCACGCCAAGGCCCTTAAAAGTGAAGGATTTCAAGGTCCATAACCCTATTCTTTGAAGTCCCTGGATCATTGAACAATGCCATAGACCCCGGTAGTTTACTTCTTTCATAGGCCTAGGCCAACCCCGTTGTGGTCGTAAAATGCATATTAAGCCGCCCATACACGGCGCAATGTTATTGCACAATTTGGGGCCCAAATGGGTGGTCGTGTGCTTTTCGCATTATGGGTAGAAGAAAGACTGGCAATAATATTGCCCATTGTGATCCTCATATTGTGCAATAATATTGATCGTGTATGGGCCGCTTTAGAGATGATGCGCAGCTTTCTGACTCCGACTCCGACTTTAACTACGAGAATGAATTGCAGTCCGCTATGGACATCCTTGATAAAAACGATTTGATATACGTTTGCAAATCGTAAAATGCCATAACTTTGTGGCAGAATAATTTTGACTCGTAATCGGAAGTGCGCATAAATTGCCAATTTCGTAGTCGTCATAATCGTGTCTCAAAGTCGTAACGACTAGGATTACGACTTCAATATTCATTATTTATCCGCACTTCCGATTTATTAGGCCAATTTTTTCTGCCTTCAATCTATGGTGTTTGACGAATTGACAATAGCCGTTGTTACACCTATCCAAAATCCCCCTGCTTTTTGAGACACGCCAGACCACTAGTAAATCTGGTACTTGCTGTATATCAGACTTTGTGATTGTTATAAAGTATAAAGTAAACCTTCAAAATAAATATGCTAAAACGGAATAACTATGTTCTCCAATTCTCTGTCGTCGCTGTCGTTGCTCTCGGCCGTGTCGGTGTTATTTTCTGTGGAAAATGTATTTCGTTGATCACGTCGTCTGCCGTGACAGTAAGTAGTCCCCGCGTATCAATTTATAATTACCTCGGTACTATCCCGTTGTGCATGTGTGGTAGGGGATTTTCAAGTCGCTCCGTTGCTCAGATCAAGTACACTCATCCCAAAAAATAAATCGACAGCAGTTTTTTCTTGAATACCTCAAAAACAGCGCAATGTAGGAGACTGAGCCTAAAATTATGTGATAGCAAATTTTCCTGGCTATCTGATGATATGAAAGTCGAGAAAATCCGATGAAAACCACCTTTGATAGAAGGAATTTTGTAAAATCGTGTTTTTTGCTACTTTTTTATTTGCAGGTTTTCACTCAAAATTTTTATAGCAGTGTGTTCCTCTCATCGAGAGCTTCCATATCAGTATAAGTAAAACGAGGGGATCCAGATGGACGACTTTTTGTATCGGCAACAGGGTTTTTGCTAAAATTTAAGCATTTTTCCTTTCAAGATCGGCAATCATTGGTAACTCCGCGGCTTCACTAATCGCACAGAAGCATTTTCTCCAAGTATTGGAGGAGAAAATCGATGAAAACCCCGATGCTTCAAAATCGATTGACGACTATCAGACTAAAGTAAGTGGCGCAAAAATCAGATTAGATTATGTTATTGGTCCAGGACTTTACATAATTAGCTCAAATATGAGTATAAGTAAAACGAGGGGGTCCAGATAGACGACTTTTTGTATCGGCAACAGGGTTTTTGCTAAAATTTAAGCATTTTTCCTTGAAAAGTGTGATTTTTCAAGTGTCGAAAAACCCATGAAAAGTGCTAAAATTATAGCAAAAACCCTGTTTCCGCTGCAAAACACATTCACATCCATCACTCGACCCCCTCGTTTTACTTATACTGTAAAAAAGTGCTAATGAAAGAACGCTAACTAATCTTCCTTTGTGTCAAAAAACCATGAAAAGTACCTAAAAAGTAGCAAAATTGCACTACCGCTGCCTAAAACCTTTCACATCTTCCACTTAGACCCCCAATATACATATACTGTGGTTTTCCTACTGAATAAATGGCCGTGCCGGAAGTTTACTGTGTTAAATGTAGAAAATTCATCGACACTTCGTGATCACGATTTCACGGAAATAGCGACATCTGTCTAATACGAGAACTGTGTATATCAAACTCGGATATAATGCATTGTGTGTTGTAACGTTGCAACAGATGGGGAGTGGCTGATCGGCTGGTAGCATGGTAAGGCAACAAGGTGTGTTTTTTCGTTTTACATGACTGGAACCGTAGGGTAAGGGCTTAAGGGGTAGAGCGTTTCATGATTTTATTGATTATTTTCTCATGTCATGAGACTTTAATCAATACTTCCTCTGCCGAATTTCTATTTTTAGCCCTCTCTGTGACGCCACGAATTTCTATTTTTAGCCCTCTCTGTGATGTCACGATTTTGTGGTCATGAGCTGACCGATTTCTATTTTTAGCCCTCTCCAGACCAACTATGCTGACACTTTGTGAGCGCAGAGTGGGTCTAACCAACATACGTTGCAACGTTGCAACAGATGGGGAGTGTACACGGTAGCATGGTAAGGCAACAAGGTGTGTTTTTTCGTTTTACATGACTGGAACCGTAGGGTAGGGTAAGGGCTTCAGGGATAGAGCGTTTCATGATTTTATTGATTATTTTCTCATGCCATGAGACTTTAATCAATACTTCCTCTGCCGAATTTCTATTTTTAACTTCTGAATCGTGAAATGCCAGCGATGACCGATCTCTACGGCCTTAAAGCTGAAACATTTCTGCCCTATCTAAGATTTCACTTTACTTTTATAGTGTATCAAATCGTTCTGGATGAATTCTATGGTTTGCCCTATATCCTGTGAATACAGTGCTGCTAACTTGTGGCTACTCCAGGAACTAACTCATAACACCTTTACCCTTATTTGGGGTGAATTTTCTACATTTAACGCAGTAAACGACTTTGTCTTCCGGTGCGGCCATTTATTCAGTAGGAAACCACAAAGTGTCAGAAGCTGATCTACAGTATATGTATATTGGGGGCCCAAGTGGAAGATGTGAAAGGTTTTAGGCAGCGGCAGTGCAATTTTGCTACTTTTTAGGTACTTTTCATCGTTTTTTGACACAAAGGAAGATTAGTTAGCGTTCTTTCATTAGCACTTTTTTACAGTATAAG
>NMRB01000357.1:0-14581 GCA_002633025.1 Notospermus geniculatus | reverse complement strand
CATGTCAGATTTGCACTTTGGAGTCTGCTAGTCTAGTCCCCGGGAGAAGCTTTAAAACGCAATTTTAGCCAGGTTTCTTCAAACGGAGCAAAATCGCGAATTGAGGGGGGGGGGGTAGTCTCGCATTAAAAAAATCAGCAAAGAGAACGCGGATCGGTCCACTGGTTACGATTCTATACCAGTTTGAATGCGCAAGGGTGTGTGGTACAGGCCAATCTCGCTAAACGGCGAGATCCGTCCCGAAAGGGTTAAGAGAGACAGGACAACAACCAAAATTCGTATCGTCTTCGATGGGTCTATGATTGGACATGAAGGTGTTTCTTTGAACGATACTTTGTTGGCTGGTCCACCGTTACAGACAGATCTTCCTGGTGTCCTATTGAGATTTAGACGCCATCGTGTAGCAGTCGTTGCTGACGTTGAGAAAATGTTTCTTCAGATTAGAATGAAAGAAATGGACAGAGATTCACAACGATTCCTCTGGCGGAATTTGGACAGGTCGAAAGAGCCTGAGATATCGTCTCACCACAGCGACATTCGGTTTGACTCCATCACCTTTCTCAAGCATACAGACGGTTTTGGACCATGTAAGGACTCACATGGAATCCCATCCGAGAGCAGTAGCTGAGATCGAGGTTTGATGTGTATTTGTAAAATACAAACTTGTCGAGAGCCCCTCAGATTGGATCAGAAGATGGCACCATTACCAGTAGAACGGATATCAATCGCACCAGCCTTCGTCAATGTAGGTGTAGACTTTGCGGGACCCCTTTTCGTAAAGATCACCTTTGCGGGGACCAAGATGTGAAGGTGCATATCTGTTTAATGTTTTCATGTATGGTGACTAGAGCTATACATTTAGAGCTAGTGGAAGCCTTGACAACTGAGTAATTCCTGTTAGCATTGAAGAGAATGATGAGTCGGAGAGGACGGTGTCGAACAATATTGTCCGACAATGCGAAAACGTTCAAGAAAGCCTCTGATATTGGGAAGAAGATATTCCGTCAACCAGATGTTGTAAGAAAGAGGTTAGAACAGCAAGGAATTCAGTGGAAATTCATAACGGAGCGCGCCCCCTGGCATGGGGGATTTAGGAAAGGATGGTTGGAAGTGTGAAGAGGCCCTTGAAGAAAGTTCTTGGGAAATCCCGACTTACAATGATTGAAATGGAGACCGTCTTGACCAAAGTGGAGGCAACGGTTAACTCCCGGCCCTTGACTGTGGTATCCAGCGATACAGAAGATTTGTCTCCGTCGACACCAGGACACTTCACCATTGGTCGAAGCCCTCAAGTACTTCCTGATGTAGACAGAGAGACAGCCAGAACCACACTTGGTCAACGTTAGAAGCATCAACAATCCCTTCTGAAGCAGTTTTGGAATAGGTGGACCAAGGAGTATCTCCTCCAACTCCAACAGATGAGAAAGTGGACGGACATTCGCGACAACAACCTAAGGGTTGGCGATGCCGTCTTTGTAGCAGATGATGTCATGAACAAAGGGAAATGGGCACTAGCGAGAGTAGAAGAATTGCATCCGGGACGTGACAATCTGGTCAGGTCAGTGACAGTAAAGACTGCTGCCGGTCTCAGACGACGACCAGTGCAGAAACTAAGATTACTCGAACCGAGCGATGTGACTGTCTAATCATACACAAAACAAAATGGTTGGTTACAGTCAAATATGGTCATAATCAATTACATGTAGCAAAGCCAAAGTCTTTGATCTTCAAAATTCACATTGTTCGTACTCTGGTATCTTACATTTTATTACATCTTCTCCTTTCAGAGTTGTGAACTCAGCTGCAAAATGTAGCGCGCCTGCGACATAGCCATAGTGAGCATCTCAGATGTCACTGTTAAACGAAAATCTCATTACATTCTGAACAGATAATTCGATTTTCGGAGGGGAGGATGTTCAATTGAGCAATAAAATTGCCTTGTTGAATTGTAATTTTATCCTAGTGTGCTGGGCTCTGGTGATTTTCCTGGGAATGGGGGAACAATACTTTATTCCTGGTCTATTTTCCTGGTTCGCTGCTTATTGCTTATTACATAATATTTTGGACATGCTTTGAGCTGGTGGAAAATTTTCTTTACTGTGTACACAGCGGGTATTCGAAAACCCTGGACTGAGAAATACTTGATTGGATTGGACACTGACTCACTGTTCTCCTCCACCTGGGTTGTCTTCATGTACTTCTAAAAAACAAAAGACACCGATCAGGGGGTTCGAAAAACAGGGACTATGGATCAATGGACTCTGGACTACTGGGCTGTGGAAACCATGGCCTGACCAGTCATGAATACCTCACTGACATGCGCCGCCTGCCTCTGTTTTCATGGTTGTGTACGAAGACGTCATCGCGAATAACACACCAGTCTTGTGCATGCATAATAGGCTACTGAATTTTCATTACTGGTTGAAAAAAAATAATGCCTTTAATTTTCTCGGGAAGAGACGGCGAAAAACTAGGCTAGGCTACTCTCCATGTACACCGATATTAGGCCCAACAAGATCATTCTAGGCTGCTGAATCAAACAGAGAAGACAAAGACATTGTTATGAAAATCTCGAAGTTTGTTAGCTACATGTAAACGAACATTCGATGTGACCCGACAACACACGGCGATGACAGCTTCTCAATCACTCAACACTCAGCTCCTAATTTCCTGTCGGAGAAGAGCTTTCCATTTCAGGCGCCGTATGTCAATGAGGTATTTATGACTGTTCAGTCCATGGTTTTCACAGTCCAGTAGTCCAGAGTCCATTGATCCATAGTCCATGTT
This sequence comes from Notospermus geniculatus, assembly GCA_002633025.1. Taxonomy (NCBI): domain Eukaryota; kingdom Metazoa; phylum Nemertea; class Pilidiophora; order Heteronemertea; family Lineidae; genus Notospermus; species Notospermus geniculatus. Next base: position 11,794 of record NMRB01000357.1, on the reverse strand, counting down.
TTTCGAACACCCCACCGATCACATATCAGTGTCAATTAGTGTTTATGGCCGTTAACTCCATTTGTTTGTTCGCGAGACGAGCACGAGTTGATCGACTTGCTTTCACGCGAGCGAGAGGCCCGCGCGCGGGAAAAAAAAGTCGATGTCGAATCGACTTTTTTTCCAAATGGGACAATGAATGCACATCTGGCCATGTTGAAAGTACGTACCCGGCCGCAGATCGTCAGGGGAACACGATGGCAGTACCAATTCGGCGCCTACCACCCTGTGTCGTAACGCGTGAATGGAAAAGGTCACAAAACTCGAACGCCTCTCGCTTGCCTCCATACGTGTAACTCGCGTGCTGAAGTAATCTGAATTTAGCGTATTGATGACATGCTGAAGGAATCCGTCCCTGATCCGCGGCGAACCCTTGCAAAATGCATGTGAACATGGGGTTATGCGTGTATTTTGTGCGAAAAAAACTGAATATGCAATAATCTCGCGATAAAGGCAATCATAATGGAAGGGGCATAAGTCGACATTGTTAGGTGATGTTATTAAAGTTCATAACATTTTAAACTGAGTAAGCGACGATTTTCGGATGCATCGTCTGCTCGAGTGTGACGTGGCTGAACTTCTTCCCCAGCGTATCCCAAGATTTGAGTAGCCACACTGATAACAGTGCTGCGAAGATATACTCTATCTCCGGAACTTTAAGACCAGAATGCCAGTCAATTCATGTTCATCAACAATTCACTTCAGCGCCGTCGAGTAGAGCTTGGGGTTGATTGACCAAATTGTACAATAGGCTTTTTACTAGGGTGAATGCCACTTGCGCGGGCCTAGAAGTTCCTCATTGTCTGGTCTTAAAGTTCCGGATAGAGAGTATGTTCAATAGACAGGATCAAGATATCATTAACTTTTAGTAAACTTTTAACATACAAAAGGATCAACAGTTTTTCAGTGAGGCCCGTTGAAAAATAACTAGGATAGAATCGTATTGTCCTACGGCGTTATGGCTAGTGAGGCTCAAAACTTTTCATCCGACCCTCGTAGTTTAATCTTAAACTTTGGTGCATGTTCATAGTCAAGACATTTATATGACAATTTGGCATGTTTGTACAGCTTTTAGTGGTTGTTGATGATTCCCACCACCATGCGTCATGCCAACTGGGCACAGTGCCATTGGCACTATTTTTTTGCTTTCTGAGCTTCATGTTTTGCAAACCTCCGTTTGTCACACACATGCATGATATAACCTCCATTAAACGCACATTGTACACTACAAGCATCTTGTTTCGCTTAAGCTTCCTGTTTTGCCGTATAACCTCCGTTTTGCCATTGTGTTTTTGCTATTAATCACTTTCATGTATTGGCTTATAACCTTCCTGTTTTGCAACGTCTCTTATTGCGGGAATAACCGCCCATAAAGGCCTTTACCATGAATATGTTTCTTCCCATAAATGTAGGCCAATCATGAACGTTTATGATGTGAAAATATTTCACTTCTGGTACTTGCCGAAGATATACGGGCCGTATTTTAGAAGTTTCCTTAACTCTAAGGTTTACCTTTAGCTATTGTTTGCAGGGCAGAATACAAAAGCTTAAAGTGGACCTTAGAGTTAAGGAGGCTTCTAGAATACGGGCCATACGTCTAAGATCAATCAATGGCTGTTTCAATTAAATCGCAATGCCCTGATTTTTTTTAATTGGATGGAAATTGACACAGTTAAAATAGAGTTCAACATGACTCGTGTCATGTTTTCCACCCAGTTGAGAATATAAGGCGAGCGTTATCATGTTTGATTCTAGTTGATTTTGATGTACATGTAGTAATAGGCATCCTGGAATACTGTGATATGGTCTCTGTGTATCTCTTGAAGGAACGCCTGCTGTCGTCAGCACAATTTACAAATTTCTACTTTAGTGCTCTTTGAGTTTTTTTCAAAACAGGATTGTAGGACTAGTCAATTTACCAAGAGTTGCTGCTCTGAGAGTAATATGACAATTAATTTACGGACATTGGTGGCCATGTTACGTTTTTGCAACCAGCTCGGAGCTTAAAGCAACACACTTTTAGTCGTGGGAAGATTTCTCATGAATGGTACAGGTCAGTGAAAATGTTCAAATCTTACTATAATTGACGATGGCCATGTTGGATTTTTATCAACCTGGGTTGAGCTGTTATCTGCTATACCTTGCCATGTTATGACTTGAATGCCGGTTCAGACGGGGCGACATTTTGCTTTCAACCTCTAGCAACCTGGTTGAAAGGCCCTGAATATGATACCTGCAACCTCAGATTGCCATGCGTGAACGCATCTAGCAACCTGTTTCAACTTCTGGCAACCTCTTTCAACCAGCGACCAAGAACAAACATGTTCATTATTGGTCGCTGGTTGAAAGAGATTGAAAGACATCTGGCCAATCAGAATAGTGATTCAGACCACGCAATGTGCATGCCGTCACATGACTATCAACTAAAATGGCTAACGAGACGAAGTTATTAACTTCGTCTCGTTAGCCATTTCACACCTTCTTTCATGATGTCTATGTTAACTTAACATAGACATCATGAAAGAAGGTGTGAAACGCTCCTAGTTAAGTTCTACCAATCCACTCTCTCCTCTACATCCTTCTCTTCTTCCTATTCTGTTGCTTTAACTAACACTGTGACCTACCAAAAGAGGGTAATTTATATTACCCTCGTAAAATGGCGGCTCTCCAGTCTGTCGATTCGGTAAGTTTATCTGCTCTTATTCCTTCCCTATTCGATTTTAGCAGTCCCTCTATGGATGTGCTTGTAGATAAAACTGTCAGGAACACGCCAGTATATGTGACGAACCCCTGTAAGTGCTAGTATTCGAGTAATTTGGCCGTGAAATTGCCGACTTTGACGAGGGTAATATAATCGGGAGATTTGAAGCATACGAGGTAATACTGAATTTATATAACCCTCGTCCAATTGCCAAATATCAGCGTCTAATTTCGGGAAAGATCGGGATTTCAGCATGTTATGCTATAGATGACTTGAAAGAGTAACATTTTCTCTACCTCCCTGCAAAAAGCCAGCTTCGTAGCTACATCTTGTAAGGAACAGGAGCCAAAAATCCGACTGAATCGATAGACTGGAGAGCCGCCATTTTACGAGGGTAATATAAATTACCCTCTTTGGTAGGTCACAGTGACTAATACGATTACAATCGCATCAGAAAAGCAGCCTTCATCCATCTCCATCTCTTTAGTTTGACTTTTGCCTAAAAAATTAGCCCTTTCCCGCCCTGTTTTATGGGCGGTTATAACCGCAAATAATAAGACAAGAGAAAGAATTCTCTAACTGAGCAAAAAGACAATAACTTTAAGCAATTAAATTGTAAGTGCATGAAGAGGACACTATAAGTGACAACAACTAAGTTAAATCTGATGAACTATATTTGTATACATGTACATGAAAAAGACACTAGGTGGCGACAACTAAGTTTAAGTTTGATGAAATATTTTTGTATACCGGTACTTGAAAAAGACACAAGGTGGCGACAACTAATTGTGTTCATGAAAATGACAGTAGGTGGCGATTACTTTTTTTGGATTTTGGATTTTTTAACCTTGTAGGTGATCCACTGCTAAGGTCCGATCCCAGGCGAGACCGCAGATCAGGTCGTAACCTGGTCGTAAGTTCGCCTGCTACAGCCTGCGGCGAAAAATCGGGACAGTGGATCACGGCCTTTAAACAGACGAAAGTAACGTAATTACAGGGGCCGATGAGGTGGGGAAGTTGAGGTACTTCAGCACTGTGTTGTGCGTGACACTACGATATAATCTACGTGTAATGCCTGTCATCTTAAGGTGACTCAGAATGGCGTTCACTGATTGGGCGCTGTTACAGATAGTTTGTAGAAACATTGCAGTTTGTAAAATGTTCACGTTTTATAAAACCTGTTGTTGTTTTTTATTTAAAAAATGCATTTTGCCGAATTTCGTAAACACTGCACGTGAATCGTAAAATGGTACCCCTAGATGTGTAAAACTGAACACCCACTTTCAAAAAATTTGCGATAGGTAACGACAATCGTAAAACAGTCATCGACTATTTCCATAAAATGCACATTTTTAAAATAAAAAACAACAACAGGTTTTATAAAACGTGAACCTTTTACAGACTGCAATGTTTTTACAAAACTATTTGTAACAGGCGCATTTTCTCCGGCGCCAAATACCCCAGCAAATAGGGCGGACGTCCTCAGGGGTGTGTCTGAGGTGACGAAGGGAGCGAGCAGTAAGAACCCCTGATATTCTCAGGGTGATTTTCTTAGAGAAAAAGCATGAAAATACCACATTCAGGGAGTGTCAGCAATGCCACCATTCGGAACTTCCGAAGGCAGCTGCTCGGCAATTTCCGTAGACACTCGCATTTCCCCTCAGACACAATATTCCAAGGCAGCCATCTTGAATGCGCAGTGATTGCCTTGAGTTACTGTGGGTTTGGATGCGGTCGCTTCATCACACCCTGCGCATGAACGAAATAGGTCACACAAAAACGTTGCGTTATTGATCAATAATTTGCAGATATCGGTAAGTTTATATTATATATATAATATGGCTCAACTTATCCAGGAAATAAGGTTGGATATCTTAGCAGGCCAATATTCGGCGAAAATAGTCCCACGGTCGGTCACGTGGGTTTGTTGATAAACAACATGGCTGCCTTGGACTTGTGTCCGAGGTGAAATGCGCCGCCCAGTGGATAGATAAGTAGTTCGCCTCAAATCGTTCCGAATGCAATGCCACAATCCCATAGAACCTGGGGTGGAAAGGGTGTCTTGACCAGCAGTTCAGAGACACCAATACTTTAGAAGAGAACCAGGAAGTAAAATCCAATCCAATATGCCCCCCCCCCCCGTTTTGGAAAATCTGGCAGCGTTCATTAGTGGAGTACTCTATATCTGTTGAAAANTACTCTATATCTGTTGAAAATACCAAAAGAGGTGGACTGGGTAGAACAAACCACGAACTTTATGATCAGCATGTTGTTTGATCTTCAAAATGTAACATTTCTTGGGAAAATGTTCCGACAACTAGTCTTTTGTTTCAGCTTATTAGCTAATTAGTGCATTCTAAGATGCGTCTCTTTCAATTCCTCTCGACTGATAGACCCCGCACGTGCCTTCATTTTCCTCATATAACTTGTGCTTTTATGGCATTTTTATTTCCAATGCTCCAAAAATTCACAACGACAGCTTGCCCTCACATAATGAAAAATGTAAACAATTAAAATTAAACACCATATAAACAGCCAGTATTCCCTTGGTGACTACAAGGTCCGCCATATTGATTTTTTTTTCAATATTTTGGGGAGAAACAGATATTTCGTTCTCACGGTCTGCAGAAGCTAGAACCACCATTAAAATGAAATGGTCCATGGATCATGTGCTCACTTGGGTGAACGTACCAGAAAAACAAATGACAAATGATAAATCGAAATGTTCCAGGGTCATGTATCCTCATTAGATGCACCTGATAAAAATTTGGAGACAATCCAGGTTACAGTTCTGGAGTTACTGGACTTTGAGCTTTGGTTTTGGCCACCTGGTGGCCAAGCGGAGAATCGAATCAGACTGAAAAGTGGTGTCATAGGGATGCATATGTACCAAGCTTCAAGTCAATAGCCCAAACATTTATGAAATGCGCCATCAAATGACTAAATTTTGAACTTTGATCTCTGTGACCTTGAAAAGTGGGTCGAATCAAAAACCCCTTACTTACGTCATGCATCCTTATTAGATACACCTAGGATAAAAATTTGGAGGTGTTCCAGTCATTAGTTCAGGAGTTATTGCACTTTCTGTGTTTTTGGTTTCCGCCACCTGCGGCCAAGGTAAGAGTCGAATCGGACCGAAACTTGGTGTCATAGGTCATGTGACCTAGTGGTATATATGCACCAAGTTTCAGATCAGTAGCTCCAGTGGTTACGAAACGTGCCCTGCTAACGGACGACGACGGACGCTGACCGACGACAAGAGCTCACCCCAAGTGAGCTAAAAACAGCGACCTAAGTAGACTGACCACTGAACAACGCAAACAGCCAATCCGGACCAGTTCTGGAGGCCAATATAGACCTAAGTAGAAATAGCCTATGTCATTGTATGTGACTGGTCCATTCAGTGCATGCATATCGACAACGTGTACAACGTGTCTACAATGCACTGCCACTAGAGCGTGTGTATTAACATGTGTTTGTGTAAATAAGCCAGATAGCTTAATGTGTTTATACGTCACTGGCATCATGTGGACCAATGAATATTCCATACAAGCCGTGAACTGGGGAAAAGTATTTCTATGGAGTATAATGGTCTTTCTAACAGGTGTGCCATCAAATACAGAATATTCTATTCTTACCAGTGTCACACTGGTGTAAAGCTGCCCATACACGATCAATATTATTGCACAATATGAGGATCACAATGGGCAATATTATTGTCAATCTTTCTTCTAATTATCATGCTAGAAGCACACGACCACCCATTTGGGCCCCATATTGTGCAATAATATTGCGCCGTGTATGGGCGGCTTAATACAACCTATTATTACCAGTGTCACACTGGTGTAATACAATCTAATGTCCCCGATATGTGATGTCCCCCAACAACAGATTTACGGATTAGGCGGCACCATTGAATAGGACTCTAGAGAGACCAATACCCTTAATCCTGTGACAAACAATGCATGGGAACATCAGAAAGACGGGGGCATTAGATTCTATCACACATTCATAAAACCACTTAAGTCAAAGCGTCACACTTATCCTTTGTTCAACACAAAAGATAAGTATCACACTTTGACTTAAGTATGTTTATGAGTATGGTCCCAGGGGGCGTATGCATAAAACATCTTAAGTGCAAAATTGCCCTTAAATCTAAGTATTTCTCTTAAGTTTTGTCCTAAGAACTGCCCTTTTCTTATGTGGTATGCATAAACAGTCTTAAGGTAAGGAGATCCCATCAAATCACTCCTTATCGTAAGGTACCTCCAGGGGTACCTTAAGTAGAGGCCCCTGGGGCCGTATGCATAGAACATCTTACACCTTAACTTAGTTTTCCCCTTAACCCTCTAGCGGCCTGTGATCCACCGGTGGATCATATAATTTGGGGGTCCCACTCTACTGATCAACAGCTGGCATCAGTGGTTCATACAAGGTAGCCTCCACCAGTGCTCAATCGGGCTGAGACTGATGTCCACTTCCCATAGAATTTTCAGTAAAATGGGGAATTCATAAAAGAAACATAGTTTTGTTATGAGAGTACATGTATCAAAGAACATGTAAAGAGCCTCAGTCACTCAGTGGTAGTCATTGTTAATTCTTCAGGCATTCGTAAACTTCGCTGATCCATATACGCATCACTGGCCATTGCCGGAATAGGCATTATGTACATACAATGCATTACGCATTAGCACTAATGCATTACGAGTGGTGTTCATAATGCCAGGTTCGCTACAATGAAGCAACGTAAACAATCCAAGTTGTTAAATTAGTTATGCCCGCTGTACACGATCCCTCAAAGTTGGATGAAAAAAATTTGACCAAAAAGATTGATCGTGTATGGCGGGAAATTGGATGAAATATTTTTCATCAATCAAAGATTGATGGAATAGAGCCGGTCCTATTTTTGAATGACGAATTGATAAAATTTGACCGTGTACGGCGGGCATGGATATTTATTGGACGATTAACCCTCCTGAATTAGAGTTTTCCAATTACGAATGCTGTTTTATGAATGGAGGTTATGTAATTGGACGGGTTTTGTAATGCCATTTTCTAAAAGATTGGATGAAAATGATTGACCGTGTATGGCGGGGCCCTCTGCATAAAAATTTGACCAAAATGATTGATGAAAAAGTTTGATGAAAATGATTGATCGTGTACAGCGGCCATTAGAAGTGTTTTATTTCTGTATCATATATTCCTGCATTGCACAGCTAGATTGCGTTTGTGGCCTTGGTCAACGCACTTTGTTCTGCGGGGGCACTTGCTGACGGGGTTTAGAGGGTTAATTGCACCTGTAGTGTAGTTTATTCTCATTAGTTTGTGTGTTTTGCATCAATAGTGTGTGTTCAAAGGTTAATTGAAATGAATTTTCTAATTAAAAGCACTTTTAGTCTTATCAGTTACCTCGATTTTTTGTCCTGTACTGGCCAGTGATGCACCGGTGGATCATTTGCAAAATGTAGGTCAGGGGGGTCAAAGTTCAAATCTGGCAGTGAATCTCATTTTTACATTCACTTAGGACAAAGAATACCAAAGGAAATAATTTTTGTACTACAGGGGGTCATCCTGGCCAGCTGAGGATTCCTTACAGAAGGACATTTCTTAAGTGATATGCATAAAACGTCTTAAGGTAAACCTTAGGGATGTATTTTCCCTCAAGTCTAAGAAACTTCCTTAAATTCTAAGGATGTTAGTTACAGGCAGTTATCAATTATGCCACACACCTCAGCCAATCGGAGCGACCATACAAACAGATTTAGTGCCGTATTCTAGAAGCTTCCTTAACTCTAAGGTTTACCTTTAGCTATTGTTTGCAGGGCAAAATACAAAAGGTTAAAGTGGACCTTAGAGTTAAGGAGGCTCCTACAGGGTGGGCCAGAGAAAGTGTCTCTCGAACAATAGTATTTGTACTGATTCCCTATTGTTCGAGGGACACTTTCTCTGGCCCAGCCCAGAGAAAGTGTCCCTCGAACAATAGCATTTGTACTGTTTCCCTATTGTTCGAGGGACACTTTCTCTGGCCCACCCTGTAGAATACGGGCCTTTGTCTAAATTCGTTTGGTAAGTGATTGCGCTATCTTGTCCAGAGAAGGTTTCTTAGTGGCTGCGGAAACTCCTTAAGTTTTTACTTAAAATGCCTTTCGCCACAAGGCCTAACTCGAGGTTTGCATGCATTGAACTGGCGTGTCTCTACTTAAGGTACCTCTGGACGTACCTTAAGATAAGGAGTGATTTGAGGGGATTTCCTTACCTTAAGACTGTTTATGCATGCCTGCATACCACATAAGAAAAGGGTAATTCTTAGGACAAAACTTAAGAGAAATTCTTAGATTTAAGGGAAATTTTGCACTTGTGTTCCATTGTCCAAGATGAACGTAGTGGAATGAATGACCAACAAAACCTGAGAGAGTGATAAACCCCAAATCACTTGTTGACAGATCCCTGGCTGAACAGTTTTTTTATTGTGAATTTCAACGAAACACAGAATACCCACGTCCACATCGCTGTCCGACTTGTGAGTGATTGCTGATGGTTTTTCAACACACCTAGTCTATGTGCCATATTCAACCGATTGTTTTGTTGCTCCGCTTCTCAAGGCGCGGACTGTATGGCCTCTAAACTGGGATTTTAGTTTTTCTCATTTGTGGCATTTTAGTAGCTGTTTCAGTTCTACGGGGCTCCGTGTATTCCCTGCAGGAAACAGATGTCGTGGTTAACAGCTGTTGTTGCTTCGAACGGCGCAACGTGGTTTTCCTGTTCGCACTGATCACGCATCTGCTCACGTGAAAGCAGGCAGCCGACCAATCAACGGGCTGTGATGAGTTGCTGACCTGAATGCATCGATTATTTATGTATTTATGCAAATATCGTGTTTTCTCACAGGTGTTGTGATCATGAATGTATCGACAGTCTACGAAGACCTCTTGAGCAGTAAGAGCAGTATCCGTTCGGATTTATTCGTTTGCCGAAAAGGTTATGGTGAGTACACGTGAACTTGTCAAATGGGCAGTCGTATGTACCATCACTGGTCATGAGTCTTGCAACATACGTTTTTTCTGGGTTTTCTCATGTCTTTAATACTTTTACATCTATTTTCAAATATATACATGTATAGGGGGACCAATGGCAAAATATGCTGTTGGCCATACGGACTAAAAAGTCACACTGCTTGTGAAAATATGAAGCCACGAAGAAAAAATATCAAAACACGAAGGGCTGTATTTACAAAGCGCGATTAGGCGAACGCACGGGTAAATTCATAGTTATTCAGGTTAAAGCTGAACTGCATGAACGAAAAGCCCCCATGCGACGAGCAAGAGAAATTCTAACGCCCTGCAAACACCTCAAACGAAGGGTCAGAACATGATAGACCACACGAGGCCATGAGGGCGCCACCTTATTTGTCTTCGCGCTGACAAGGTGTTAACATCCTCTGGTGAGCTCCTGCTGAACACTTTTTTTTGAAAGAAAAAAGTTCGACCCAGCTGGGAATCGAACCCGGGCTCTGTTATCTTTGCTCCACTATCTCCCCATTGGGCCACCGGAGTTGTTGGTAGGCTTCCTGTGTTTTCTCTTATCGTAGGATTATTAAGCAAGTCGAAGGGCTACGTCTATGACAAACACAAATTATGTCCTTGCCAGCTGGCTCGTTGGCCCAGTGGATTGAGTGGTGGATTACAAAGCAGAAAGTCGACGGTTCGAATCCCGCCTAAATGACTATAATTTTTTCTTTGAATAGTGTAGGAGGTATCTGGAGATGTTGACAGCTCTGTTGCCCGAAGACAAATAAGGTGGCGCCCTCCTGGCCTCGTTGGGTCTACCATGTTCTGAGCCTTCGTCTGAGGTGTTTGCAGGGCGTTTGCAATTCTCTTGTTCGTCGCATGAGGGCTTTTTGTTCATGCAGTTCAGCTTTTAGGGTCTAGAAAACCATTGTTTTGCTACCTTGTACGCTGCTTGATCGGCAGCGTTTACCCACAGAATAATCACACGCGGTTAACATTCCTGCGTTTATGTGCAGGAGGATCGAAGAAAAGAGTTGAATGACTCTAAACAAGCCCTGTAGGTTGTTTAAATTTTTCTTTTGTCCTCCTGTAGATGGACAAAGGAAAGTTAACCACGGGTGATTATCCTGCGGGTAAACGCTGCCGAACAAGCAGCGTACAAGGGAGCAAAACAATTCTTTTCTAGGCCCTTAACCTGAATAACTGAATTTGCACGCGTGTTGGCCTAATCGCGCTTCGTAAATACGGCCCAAAATCTTCATGTGATTCTGGATCACTCTTTCCTTTTCACGATAATGAAGCCTGATGATGAGCAAGGAATAAAATTGAAAAATATCAACTGCGAACAAATATATTTGATATTATCGAAAATTATCAAACTGAAAAAGTGAGATTTTGCAGGAGATTACGCTGCTGATGTTAAGCTGTCATCCCATGTGTCCCACCATGCCATGTCCCACCATGCCAATTTCAGCCAATGAAATGCCAGAGTTATCAAGAAAATTTAACCTTTTTGAAAAATTGGACATTTTTTACCTTGAAAAGTAGGTAAAATCAAAAACCCATTAAATATGTTATGTATACTAATTGCATATACCTTTAACCATATACCATATACCTATAAATTTGGAAATAATCCAGTCATTAGTTCAGGAGTTATTGCACTTTTTGTGTTTTTTGTTTTGGCCACCTGGAGGCCAAGCCAAGAACCGAATTGGACCGAAACTTGGTGTCGTAGCTAGGTCATCTGACCTAGGGGTATATGTGTACCAAGTTTCAGATCAATAGCTCCTGCGGTTACGAAACGTGCCCTGCTAACGGACGACGGACGCTGCACCACGACAAAGCTCACGGTTCAGCTAAAAACTACTTGAATGTACTCCGTGAACTGAAATTATTACCCGCGTCATCCAATGTTCTTGCTCGCCAGCAGACGAAGAATAATTCATGCTCTACACTCGAACGTTATTATATCATTAGATGAACACAAGTAAAAGTTTTTTTCTTAAATTACAGGCGTTGTGTGATCCTGAAGTACCAGTCGTCC
>NMRB01000356.1:396513-426044 GCA_002633025.1 Notospermus geniculatus | reverse complement strand
ATACAATATTTCTGCCCAGTTAAGGCAAAAATTTCAAAATTTTGTAAACCCATATTGTGAGGTTAGCTTTAGCTAATGGCATCAAAATTTCCTGAAAAACACAAAAAATCAAATTATCAAAATTTTGATACAAATCTCTCAGCAACCACTCAACATACCCTAAAAGACGCTCTTGCAGCAGGTGATATTTGTGATACCAACCATCTCCTGAAATACATTACATGTACGTCATGGAAATGAAGTCCAATTTTGTATTTCGTAATTCGTTTTTCGTCAGATTTGCGAAACGTCACCACAATCACCTGCGTTGGGCAAATAACGACTAGATAATTGGCTTCTGCATTACAATTATCGGTATTGATGACAATTACGTAGACGGTGTAATCATTAAATACCAAATACAGCGTTGGCACAAAGTCACGGCTTGACCCATGCAATGGAAATCACGATTACTGTTGTCAGTACACTCTCTGACATAACAGAGCCTGTTTGTACCAATGAAAAAATTAGCTGGGAGTGATCACCGACACAACGATGTAATCAGTTGTTTCATTATAGTTCTGACACCGAAGAAGTCTCTTTAACGATTATTGGTGAGGTTTCGCAAATCTGACGAAGTACGAAATATGAATTTGGACTTCACTTGCATGACATAGTGTATTTCAGGAGATGGTTGGTACCACAAATATCGCCTGCTGCAAGAGCGTCTTTTAGCGTACGACGTTAGACCGATCGAGTTTACGGTGTATGTTACACTTTGAAATTTATCTTTCGTTTCCACTTCGTAGATACGAAGTGGAAATGTAAAAATTCAAGATGCACCATATCTCTCTCGATCTTATATAATACATGTATGCTAAAAGACGCACTGCATGGCAGTAGGGACATATGTGGTACCAACCATCTACAGAAATGTCCTGGAGTGGAAATGAAGTTGAATTTCGTATTTCGTACTTCGTGTTTCGTCAGACTTGCGAAACCTCACTACTTTCTGTCACGAATTTACTGATTGCCGTCCATCTTCTCTCGTTCTTTTTTAGTACCTCGTCGGCAAAGGAGACATTCTGGCGTGACATGTAGTGACTTTCCCGACGAAGTCCCGTCAGCATCACCACCTAACCAGCAGCAAGTCGGAAGACGACCAGTCTTTGGACTCTCGTCTGATCTACTGGTGTCGAACAAAAAGCATGGACAGACCCCGATCACAGACAGCGCCTTGTAGAAAGTAATGGCAAACACGTAGGATATATAAACCTCGCGAAGGTGGTCATCGGAAAATGGGGTAATAGGAAAAAGGACAACACAGCCATACGTTCTTATCTTTGGAAAACAAGGAGATGATATAGTTTTCGACGAAACGGAAGGACAATATCTGAGATCGAAAAATTAGCATAGCTGCTTTCTGACATTTGATTGGTTCAACAACGTTTCTGCCTGGAGGAATTCAATATCGTGTCGCCGATTCAGCATCATTCGTCTACAATGACGGATGATACCACACAAATTGACTTGGATCTATTGACGCTTCTAATTGCAAACAAAACATGTGGCTTTTTAGGCAATACCTGCCGGACTGGCGAGTTAAGAACCAGCCCTACCAAGGCCACGGAATCGGAAATTCCATCCTTAGCGACGCATTTCAATATCATAATCATTGTACTTATGGTGCTCATGGATTCAGTGGGATTGTACATGAACATTCTTGGATTAACGGTGCTCTTTCGGTCGAATTTGCCGAAATCTACCTCCGATATGCTGGTGGTGAACATCGCCATCAGTGATTCGCTTTCTGCAATTCTGGTCTACCCCTTCTGCGTCATGTCCGTGGCACAGCAGAACTGGGCCCTTGGACACGCTACCTGTGTTTGGTATGCCTTCGGGTTCCCCTTCTTCGGTGTGGCCAGCATCAACACGATGGCCTCAATTGCAGCAGAAAGGTGAGGCAAATCATTGTTCGTAACTATATATATATTCCAAGAAATCATGAATTGTTATCTCTAATTCGGATAAATGAAAGAGTAGTTGCATCCCAAGGTAATCAATGGTACTCCATGCTCTCTCGAAGGGAGCGGGCGGTAGAACCTTTTGATAATCTAAAGGAAGTGCAAATTATGTAGGCGTAGCCTACTTCGTGGGCACATAATCAAGAAATTCAATAGCGCTTACTTCGATGGCAGACTGTCATCACGACACAGGGGCCATATTCATAAAAGTGCTTAAAGTCTAAGTGTGACACTTAGCCTATCCTTTGGTCAACACAAAAAATAAGTAAGTACATATGTTTATGAATATGGACCCAGAAACCACGCCAGGGTCCATATTCATAAACATACTAAAAGTTCTATGTGCACCACAAAAATAAACTCTCACTCTTTTTCAGCTTTGTACAGTATTCAGACAGAACTGCATTTTGCTGTTTGTTTCATGAAATTATGTTTAGTATAGTAGGCGAGATTAGTAGGCGAGATATAATACCAAAGATTTTGTCAGTTCAAACCATTGGGCTAAAAACCGTGCTGTGAACGACTTCAACAATGTAAATACATGTATGCTACTTTATTCGTGACACTTTGACTCAAGTAGTTTTATGAATATGGCCCCTGGTGTTGCAGAAGTGTCTACACACTAATGCAGCACCAGGGACATAACCAAGTAGGCTACGAATATACTTAATACATACGTATGTATATCAATGATAATAGGCAAGAAGTCAATCTCCAGAATTCACGAATTTTCTACCCCAACCGGGGTCTTTTTCAAGTGGAACTTGAAAAAGACCCCACTTGAAAAAGACCCCGGTTGGGGTCGAAAATTCGTGAATTCTGGAGATTGACTTCTTGCCTATTATCATTTTGTGTGTCAATTTTGTGCTATTCTATGTATATCAATAATAACAATCTATTCTCTAGACATTTGTAATCGAAAGCCTTCACCAAACCATTGTTCATCTCGTGCGTCACTTTAAAGTATCACACAAGATAAACAATGGTTTGGTGATGAACACATAAGAAAATATCTTATATTCTCGGTTTCAAATGAAAGGTAAAGCCCAGGAGCCAGTGACTTCAACACCCCGGAGGTACTCTCTTTAATGTCAACTGGACCGGATCAATAGCTGAGCTTATTAGCCGTATTTTCATGTAATGCTCGCGTAGGAAAGTCTACTGTTTCGTACGTCTAGGCGGTACATGCACTGTTAAAGGGTAAATACATACATGTAAATAGTTTCAACAAATGGATATTCAAACCGAATAAAAAATATTCAAAAACTGATTATTTGATGTATTGAATAAATTGATAAAACTATTCAAAATCAAACAAAAAATGATAAATTGAATAAATGGATATTCTAAACAAAATAAAAACTACATGTATTTGGTGAATTGAACCGAATAAAAAATATTTGATAAATTAAACAAATGGAAATTCAAACCGAATAAAAATATTCAGGGCCATATTTAAAGGGGGCGAGGGGGGCAGTTGCCCCCCTGAGCCAAGCAAAAAAAGTGATTTTCATGCGGATTTTGGGCAAAAAACGGCAAAGAGGTCTTCTGCCCCCCCCCTGGACCAAAAAGTTAAATACGGCCCTGATATTTGATAAATTGAACCGAATAAAAACATTGTCACAGCTAGAGACCATCGCGGAGAGACATAACATCATCAGTGAGGTATCACAAATTAGCATGTTATGACCAACATGTTTTTCTCGTTACAGATACCTAACCGTCACCAGGCGTTCTACATCATGGCGAGTTGCCCGGCTTCAAAGCATCCGCTGCCTTATTGGAGTATGGCTTAGTGCCTTCCTAGTGGCCGTACCGAACATTGTCCTACTCTCGGATTCATCCGCCAACTTCAGCCATTTGAGAAGCAGCATTTGTAATCTTGAAATTGATGAAGACGAAGCATCAGCACTGGACATCCTGTACCCGATATACTTCCTCTTTGTTTGTCTCCTAGTTCCAGTCGCGGTCACAACTTATTGCTACTGTAAACTCTACTTCATGGTACGGCACGTGGCTAGGCGAGTGCGATCCAGTCGCATGTCCGTCATCGCTATGACGGTCACAGGGACGGAAGGCGTGACGTCGCCTGCGCCGAATGCGTCCGCTGGGCCACAGGAGGAAGTAAAGACCGAACGAGTCATCGCCAAACGAATGATCTTTATGGTTTTGGTGACATTTTGTAGTTGGCTTCCATATTCCTTGATGGAAATTGCTGTCATTGGTTTGCACTTCAGAATACCCCTAACAATTCGTATCCTTCCGTCCCTCTTTGCCAAAGGTTGTATCTTGTACAATCCGTTGATTTACATTGCCTTCTCAAAGAAATTCAGCCGTACGTTTAAGGACTATATGAGATTCAAATGCGGTAAGAAATCCAGAGTGCAAGTAATAAGAGCTGCAGCACCGGTGGCTAATCAGAGACCAGGCATGGGAAGGGATGTACGTGCTGAACGATCCTCCTTCATGAGGCAGAAGACGTTCCCACTCCTCAATCAGCAGAACATGATCCACGAAGTAAACGACCACGGCGACGGACACAGATATCTCGATCCAGGCGGTAACACAACGAGTGGATACGGCACTGCTAGCCTCACCCCGACGGCATACCTCAGTCGCACTCCAATTCCATCGAATTCATTAAATCCCTCAACGCAGATTACATACATGGAACAAACCAGTCAATATGGTAGTTCAATGGTGGCGAAGTCGCCGGCGAAAGTAAAAATAAGCTTACCAGAGACTCAGATGCGCACGGCTGTGCTACTCCGAAAGGATACGGAGGAGACCTTTCGATTCATCCACGAAGCAAGGCCACAGGCGCGTAGAAAGAACGGCATGTCGACTTTGCAAGTGCCTTCCATGTCTTCTGGTTTAGTGGTTCCGTCGTCGCATCGACAGATAAAGATTGAAGTGTCACCACCATTACCCAATGTGCCTGATAATAGTGAAAGTCGGGACAGTGACGATCAGCAAACTGCAAGTAAAATGTAATAGGTATTACGTTGTGCAATGTCGACAATGAACCATTATACTCTCTAAGGGGACATCTGAACAGATTTGAATTTCACTCAGCAGTGGGATAGAAAAAACTAGTCAAACTATACATATCTGGAGTCCGTATACATTAAAATAATTTTTCCGTCCAAATGATGTGCATCACTTTCATCACAATTCTCTTGATGGGTGCCGTGTTGATCAGCAATGAGATAATAACGAAGAAATTTGGTAACACATTTTTCATGCTACCGGGTTCATGCTCAACTTTGTATTATTGAGACGAGCTTTCGACCCCTACTTGGTCTTCCTCAGGTCTGAATGAAAACATTGGTTACTGCCTTATATACCATGTAACCAATGTTTTTCATCAGACCTGACGAAGACCTAGTAGGGGTCGTCGAAAGCTCGTCTCCATAATACAAAGTTGAGCATGAAAAAGGTGTTATCAAAACATTGGTTACTGCCTTATATACCATGTAACCAATGTTTTCCATCAGACCTGACGAAGACCTAGTAGGGGTCGTCGAAAGCTCGTCTCCATAATACAAAGTTGAGCATGAAAAAGGTGTTATCAAAACATTGGTTACTGCCTTATATACCATGTACATGTAACCAATGTTTTCCATCAGACCTGACGAAGACCTACATGTAGTAGGGGGCGTCGAAAGCTCGTCTCAATAATACAAAGTTGAGCTTGAAAAAGGTGTTATGAAATTTCTTCGTTACTATCACAATTCTCTCACATGTACATTGTTCGTTATACCGTTGTGGTGACGACAAATTAAGAATACATGCATGTATCTTTTGACATATTTTCAGTGTTATTTTTTTTTCTCCTTTCTCTATGAACCAAACCTTTGAGTACGAAATGCACTCAAAACCTGTTTCTGAGGAGAACACGATTTTCTAATATGCACGAGTGCAGAAACAGTAGGTCTACTTACCATTCAAATAGAAGATAGTTAATATAAAATGGCATTGGGAAAATTGACATGCAATTCTTGCAACGCGGTCGTGGCCTGGCTTCGTGGATACGTCAACAGCAACGTGGGACTGGGCGCTTGAAAATGATGACTTTTCAAGAACACTGCATTTCCTCGGGGACTATGTCAGTTTCACCAGGCCGCCTCAGAAAAAGGATTGGTCCAAGATTCTCGTGCATACAGTCACCTTCGCTGGCTCAATCAAGTCAGAAGTCAGAGATTTGTTTGAAGACTGGTGTGGGGACAAGCGACCAACTTCAAGGAGAGTCGACCGACGACCATGATGACTAGCAGTGTTTGAGCAGAATGGACGCGACTGGTGGGTGTAACACCATCACGTCAAGACTGTGGCAGGCCTCCCTAATTCCAACTTTTCCTCTGTGAAGTGGTACAAACGCTGTGCCCCAGGGAGGGTGGAGAAATTGGCCAGAAAAAAGGGATTACAACAAACGATTTACATCCAAAGCCATTCAAACTGTGCACCTTCATCATCAGCAACTTATGGGTAGAGGCATCTTCAACCATCAAGTTTCATATCAGTAGGCCTTCGGACTACGCTGTGTGTGGACAGAAGTCCAAAGGCAGAGTGACCATGATTAGCCCTTGATATTTCAAGACCAGATATCCAACATAGAGCACAAAAAGACATGATAGTAAAAGTAAAGTCGTCTCCGAATTTCGCAAATTTTCGATCCCAACCGGGGTCTTCCTCAGGCACTTTCTAGAGATCCCGGAAGTGAGATCTGGGATTGCTACTAGAAAGTGCCTGATCTCTTTTAGAAAGTGCCTGGGATCTCTACTAGAAAGTGCCTGAGGAAGACCCCGGTTGGGGTCGAAAATTTGCGAAATTCCGAGACGACTTTACTTTTACTATGATATTTCAAGACAGGGTTGAAGATTTCTTAAATACACAAATGTCTTTCACACTGAGCTGAATTTTCACACGGGCATTGACAGCACAGATGTGGATCAACAACAATCATGAGTTAAATACAGATATCGATGAAGCGCTGACTTCTATACATTGTCAAGTTATGGCCACGTACTATATTAACACATGCCATTGGTTTATTGACCAAAGCCTTATTTGGTAACATTATCTGTGTATCATCTTGTCTTTCTGTACAAAACAAAAAGTAAGTCCGTCGATATGCACAAACTCATATGGCTCTAATCCATGGACTCACATAGAGAATTAAACATGCTCAACATATATAAACTTCTTCACAAGTTTTTGTTGTGGAGGAAAAGTACCATATCTTTGATGTTAAGTGATAATGCAAGTTGCCATGACAACTAAACTGTATAGCTTTTATTACCTATAATTTGGACTTTATACAAATGTAATGTATATGTTGATAGCACATCTATAACGGAGAAATGGCACAGGTTTTTGTGTGTTGTAGAGCAATAAATTTAATAACGTCAGTTAACTGTACAGGCTCAATTTCATGCCCTAGGATCTTCTGCTATTATTAGGGGCCTATAGAATACATTTTAGATTTCATTTACATGGAAGTGTTTAGACTGTAGCTCAGTCTAAAGTCTAACAAGTCACCCGTGGGCGATGCGCTCAGCTGACATTGACAATGTTGATTTTAGGCGTAATGTAGTTGTATTTGTAGGCACATGTGTGCTAGACCGAAAACTCTGGCCTCTCAACATTACCTATTCAAAGTCACGAATATTGTGACTAAGGCACACTAGTAAAAAGTTAGTGTTTCCCCATCTTGGACCACACACACCTTTAATTTCTCAGAAATGACAGTTCCTATCGAAAAATTTGTCGGGCTCAGGTAACTGTTGAACCATGTGATGGGCTATGCACAAAGACCATTCATGTTCCCTGCAAGTGGTCTGTGATGTGATCATCAAACCTACACATAGAATGGTGACATCAGAATTCTGCCAAATGTGCCAGTTTAACAGACGACACACATACACACAGACGGACGCCACTCAGATACATATGAATAGCTCTGCTGACCTATGGTCAGCTGAACAAAGAACTTTTCTTTTTAATCAGTCCTTCTAGATATTTTTAACGTAATGTTTTAACTTCAATTGCTTTAGGTTTCCACTTTATGTTAAGCAGCACTGACAATTAAGTTAAAAGTGGCACTATACAAGTTCTTTTATTATTATTATTATTCAGTCAAGTTTACCTTTGTCCTGAGTCTGACATGAGGCACTCTCTTGGTGTATGAAAGGGTCTCTAACACACTTTTATCACTCCACAAAAGATGAACATGAAGAAAGATGGGTCTGTGATTGATTGGGTGAAGAAATGGCAAAATGAGCGCAACCCTGATGTCCGAGTTTATCAGTAAAGAATAGAAGACAAATGTAGATAGAGAGAGGGAGAATTTACTGTTTAATCAATTCAATAACATGTTTTGTAATTTACAATTATTTCATGTCTATCATAAACACTTAGCTCTCTGTTAAGTGATCTTTCATATTGCTGAAAACACATGAACAGCATTTCCCTGGGCAGCATTTTCTCCAATCCAGTCAGGAACACAATTTATATTATTGCAGATTCAGAAATTGCTCCCGAATGAAAATTTTTATTAGGAACAATGTATTGTGTCGAAATGATTCGAATTCAAATGACGCCCAGATGCCTCAGGTGTTTCACAGCTAGCTTGAAAGGTGAACAAGGCTAGAATCTGAAACAGGAGTCAACATCATTGATCCACTCAACTAAATCGTTATAGAAATCAATAGCTTTGGATGAAAGGCAAAAAAAATGGTTTCAAACATGTGCTAACAACAGAGAGACATTTCATTTTCACACAACGTGATGACTTTCAACTTTCATCTTTCGCCTTTTTGTAATAAATGCCAGGCTGGGTCATACACCGTTTCCATTCTGAACTTGTAATACACCTGATTTTTCCTTGAACACAGTACATAGTCACAGACAGACTGCAGTATGAACATTACATCCTTGGAATAAGTTAAATTCTTCATTGAACACAGTTTGCTATCACACATAAAGGCCTCTATACACTGAATGACAAAAGTCGAAATTAGTCGCTGCTATGGTCAGTTCGACAACACTTGATCTGGCGACATGTTGAAATACTCCACAAAAGTGACAGAAGAATTTAACATTTAGGCTATGGAACGTTTCGACAAAAAGCATTATGGAACGGACAATTGTAGTCATTAATTTCGACTTTTGTCATTCAGTGTATGGAGGCCTTAAGACTGCAGTCAACATATGTGACCCGTCACCACAAAACCGGTACTACATGTAAGTCGCTCTGAAGTTCGCAGGTTGAGACCAACGTTTTGTCAATTTCAGTAGGCAGGCCTAGGCGTATTGTCTATCTTTTGTAAAATCTGAGTGATTACATTTCTTCCTTTATCTCCTGGAGTTATTTTGGTTCATCCTGGTTCATATCTTGTTACTACCTGATTTGACGTGACGGGTCACATATATCCTCATTAAAAAAGACAACTGCATAACAGTAGGAAGATTCGTGCACCAACTATTGACTTAAAATCACGACTCCTGTCACGTCAACATCTGATTGAATCCCGGGGATGTTCCATAAAGTACAAAGTCAGCTGGGGACTTTCCAAGCGATGCACCGGTTGTTCCCTCATCAGGTAGAAAGTCATCTTCATCCTAGAAGAAAAACATAAGAAGACTTAAAAGAAGATGTAGCACTAGGAAAAATTCACATCATTGCAACAAATAAAATGAAATGGCCAGGGCCATTGTGCTCACCTCTGTGACAGAGTATGAAGTGTGAGTAGCCTGGTGATACACTGAATGGTGAAGGATTAGTGCAGAAACATCGTAACATTTACTACCGATGAGATATGGCGAAAGTCAATTTTTCAAGATGGCCGCCTGGCAGCCATGTTGAAGTCCAATCGAACCGAAATTTGGCATATAAGTAGACGGTGCCAAGACACATATTTAGGCACGGTTAAAGCATCCTAGCTCCCACTATTTATGAGGTGTGGGTCGAAGTCCATTTTTCAAGATGGCTCCCTGGCGGCCATATTTGACGTCGAATCTGACTGAAATTTACCATATATTTATATGGTACCTAGATACATATTTTGACAACGTTAAAACATCCTACCTACTCCTATTTATAAAATGTGGGTCAAAGTCCATTTTTCAAGATGGCTTCCTGGCGGCCATATTTGATGTCCGATCGGGTTGAAATTTGGTGCATTCGTGTAGGGTGCCTAGATATATCTTCACACCAAATCACAACACTCTATGTCAAATAGCAATGAAATGTGCCACCAAACAGTGAATTTTGAACTTTGACCTCTGTGACCTTGAAAAGTAGGTCAAATCAAAAACCCGGGATTTATGTGATGAAGTCTCATCAGAGGAACCCACCATAAAAGTTTCGTGGTTCTAGCTAACCGCGTTCAGGAGATACGGCCGAAAGAAGGTTTTCACAAAGCGCCCCCTACAGGCCAGAGTGTACAAGCAGCAGCGCTAAGTTTCGGTCCAGAGATAGTTTTTACCATAGGGTACCTGTACACCAAATTTCAAGTTTGTAACCCAAGCGGTTTAGAAACGTGCCACCCCTGTTAACGACGACGGACGACGACGACGACGGACGACGACGACGACGACGGCGACGGACGACGACGGACGACGGACGACACACCATGGGAGAAGCTCACCTCACAGAGGTGAGCTAAAAAGATGACTGTGGAGCATAAGCTGGAGCATGACTGTGAAGCATAGGGTTTGACAACCCTAGCAGACAGGTTTGGAAACAGAGATCAACCTCATCCCCAGGCTCCACAATAATGGTGGTCATGTAGCGTAGCACAGCACAGCCTAGACACGAGGTTGGTATGTAACGTGAAGTGGTGGCTGATTGAAAGCAGAACAACGGAAACAACTACCGGTAGTCATGTTTATTCCGTACAAATATTACTTTTAAACGTAGAAAGATTACTTTTAAACTTATTTTATGATGTTTCTGTGTACAATCGATTAACAATCTCCAAAACGTATGATGCAGAGTTTCAAACGTATAATGTACAATTGGCCATAATTTCGGTACAGTGTACGGTGGAAACATACAAGTACGCAGCCATGCCAATATGATATCAAGCACAACGACATTTTTGACGTATTCTGCCATATTGAGCCAAGAAGGATTCCCAACTTACGTCACTTTGCTGTTCATCTGTGACAACAGGTTGGCCAACATAATCCCTGTACAAAGGCTCAATATATGCTTGAGATCTGGAAAAAAACAAAGTGATAGCAAAAATAGATATCTATTTTTGGTGATAGTGAAGTAATAATTCAAGGAGAAACACCAGTATCCCACTTCATGGGACTTCGATTGATATGCCTCAAGTAATTCAAGAAAGGTCCTGATATCTGAATGAACATCACCCCCCCCCCCCAACACACGCACACGCACACATGCACAAAGCATGCATACACAAAGCACGCACACACAAAGTACGACATAGGCAACTGGCCTCATTTTAAGGTTGATCATGCAGAAAGAAAACATGGACAGAGACACACACACTAACCTTGTCAACAGATAAGGATCGTACGGGAAAAATGAATCAAGAGTGTTCCTAAGTGTCACCTTCGTCCTCCCGGACGTCTTTAAGGTTGTCAAAGGTAAGGTGCAGCGATTGTTATGCTCAATAACAGTATCACAGAATGCTATCTGGTATTGCCTGAAAGGGAACCCATTTCAAACAGCATGAAGAGACACTGCAATACTAACTGAAAGGGAGCTTAACCCTTAGAATGCCGGGTTCGTTTTGGTCTTTCTGCACCCCCTGGCCGGCCATTTTTTAGAAAAATTTAAAAATTTTCAGCAGATTTTCAATTGGCATCACACATCATCCTCAATAGAGCCACCTTCATTCTCACCTTCAGATTCACTTTGAACAATATTGGAATTAGAATCACTGTGCATGTGAAGAACTATTTCTGATGCAAGACACCATTTTTAAATGTCTTGATGGGGCGATTTGTTTCCCAACTTCCCATTCCCTCAAACACACAGCTTCCTGGCCAATTATCCAATCAAAATTGCGGTTGCATCCAGCTTTGATACCGCCAGTTCACCAGGAAAAAGTTTCTAGGATATTTAGTTTCAGTAAACATCAATAGATGGCGGTGGTGCAATGCTGATGGCTGCAGTGCGCGAGACTAGGACGTTCCCAAACGTCGGCGGCCTGTGGATACGGAATTTCTGTGACGTACACGTACGTTGGCGGCACTCTAAGGGTTAAGGCTTTGGACATTCTCATTTGACTTACGGTATTACAGTCTTGTGACTTACGGTATTACAGTGCCATTTTAGAAGTTGCCAAGTACTCAGTCAGTTGAGTTGCTATTTCTACCCCAGTACCGTACTCCAAAATTTGGTACACTTTTAGGAAAATTCGCTCACTGGCTCAACAGAGGCCCAGCTCCGAATCATACCTTGTAACTGAGGCAAACGTCTTGACAACTACTGGTAAACACACCCGTAATGGGTTCAGCCGGCAGGTCACTATTGCTTGAAAGTTGAGGCTTGCACAGAACTTCATGCCTGTAAAATGAAATGAAATGAGAGTATTGCTTGAAAATTGAGGCTTGCACAGAACTTCACGTCTGTAAAATGAAACGAAATGAGAGTATTGCTTGAAAATTGAGGCTTGCACAGAACTTCACGTCTGTAAAATGAAACGAAATGAGAGTAGAAGAATGGAACATAGAAGTTTGCAAAGGAAAGAATAGAAAAGAAGGAATAGAAATGAAAACTCGCTTACCATCTTCCTCTTCTAATAATTCTTTATGTCGGAATATGAAGATGTAGAAAATTGCCTGGCACACAGAGTAGAATGGGCCATGGTGGACGACATCTGCTTGGGCCGTGGAGTAACTCGCCTGCTTGATATACGAATTCGCCCACTTTACCATGAATTCTAACATTGTTCTAGCAGTGCTGAAAAGGAGACATATAAAAACATTACAATTACGTACACCTGCATCAGAGCACCACCATTTGGAACCAAGCTGCACCTCAGTGGATACTAACCTTATGGATACAAATTTCGCTCTAGCAACGTAACTGCCAAGATGTGCAACAGATGCTTGTCTGAAAATAGGTTGTACATTCGGATCTTTTACTTTCTTCCACAAGTAATCAACAAAGCCATCGGAGACGGCCTGAAATGGACAAAATCTTATCATAAGCCAAGGAGTTGGTCAGCAAGGCTCAGGAACCGTTCTACCATATACGCAAATATTTTCCCGGGATATTTCACGAATTGAACATTTTTTTCCTGTTTCGCGTGGATTAATGTTCACGTCAAGGGCAGGGAAGGGAACTGACTGGATTGTTGGGGGAAACTTTTATGCATGTATTAATATTCGCGAGAATTTTTACACACGAAAATATTTGCGTACCGTATATGGTATTAGAGTGCACAACAATAGTCTTTGGACTACAGACAACGCCATCAGAACATTGTTTAAAACCGCTCCCTTTTTTGTGTTACTTCACTGGGAGCAAATGACCATCTGGAAGTCATTCCTCAGTCAACTGAATGTTGGTCAACAAATACTTTATCATTCATTGACATATTTTGTACTTACCTGCCTGAAGCTAGTGATATAGAATAAGATGAACTGTACATGACATGAAAAATGTGTTCGAAGAATGATAGTGTCGAAGACAAACAGCAGATCTTTATACAATGACTTTGATGCTTCCCAGTTGAATTCATCTGAAAGAAACCGATGAAAAGAGTTCAATTACCAATATTTTGCCTGCAAAACAAGTCACTTCTTTAGATACTGCTTCATGACAAAACTGAAAACTGACCAGGGAGAGCAGTGCACGCCATTGTAGAGCACACAGGTTCAATAGGCAAAGCGAGGTACAAATTGAAAGGTACGTACCATTAGGATAACATAAAGAATGAATAAACTGCAGGAAAATATCCATGAGAATGTCGAGTTTGTTGGCCTCCTCGTGACCCATATGTTTCTCTTTTTCAACATGTACTGATGGAAGTTGTGTCGTTTCATTGTCACTCTCCTGAAACAAAATCCAATAAAAATATCAGAAAATTATAATTCCATTCCAATGGGCAAAAGGGTCTATTATCCATATGAAAAATTTTTTTAGTAGAGAACATTTGTGTGGTGGTCCAGGAAAACCCGCCGAATGCTGAATGATCAACAAGGGCTGTCAGATTGCCTGTGCATTGATCAACTACTGTTTACCTGTTACGTAGCACATTTCAGCTGTTGAAATGTCTGGGTTCACCAAGGCCATAACACTCTCCTCAAATGCGACATCCGCCGGGTTTTCCTAGACCACCACAGATTTACTTCAATAATGGAATAAATCCAACAGGTCCTAATGAAGGTACATCTGCTTATGTAAGTTGAAAGAAATTCTTACCATTTCAAACATTTCAACTTCATCATCAACATTCATGTCATCCTCTGCCTCATCTTCAGCTGCCTGAATGTCTTTTCGTGGTGCTAAGACCTAAAAGAGAACATTTTCAGACGGATGTAACTGCAAGTTCATCTGATAGTTCACATGTTATGTTTCAGAAACCAAATCAGTCAATCTTCAAAAAGTTTCAAGCTGCATGGAAAATTAATGCTGGCAAACCCTTTCCTGTTTTACAGTTTCTTTAGTTCTGATGAAAAAGAAAGGTCTGAGTCATCCCAAACAAAAGAACGATATGCAAACCCCCAACAAATATGTCATCCACGAAAAAATAAACTCACATCCAATTCCAGCATCTTTTCAACTATAAGAGAAAGAATCTGCTTCCTTAGAACTGGTAGATACTGTGCCATTTGAAGAGTATTTCTCACATAAGAAGCATGAATATAGTAGCTTTTTGAGACAAATGGGTAGCACTCAACAAGAACTGGCATCAAGACTTTTGGAGTTCTGAAATGTAACAAAGAATCTTAAATACAATTTAAAAGAAGAGTGATGATGGTGGAGGGAAGGGACACCATGCTCACAAAGGGTATGTAATTTACATAGAAATTTTGTACATGTGTATTCTACACTTAAACCAACAATCATTTCCATGTCAGTTCAAGATTTAGCAACCTTTGTCTTTTTTACCGGTACTCACAGGGGAACAATATCTGATATAGACTTCAGTACTGTGTGAACATAGATGAACGCTTGATTGTCTCTCTTCACTTGGCTCTCTGAGACAGCTGTTCCCGCAGGTGACTTTTCCACAACTGAAAAAATGAGTCATGGAAATCTTCTGATGAATATGGAAGACCGAGCAGGTAGAAATATGACTCAGCCCATCATTTCCCATCCAACATGAAGACGATCTTCTCTCCCCTTTTGCAGGGGTCTAACTTAAGGAATTTTGCATGGTAGTCCGCAGGACAACCACTCTTTCCGCCTTTGGTAGTCCTGCTACATTTTTGGTAGTCCTGCCTGTTTTAGTTTAATAAAGGAATTAGAATATTCAGATTTTCATGGTAGCCCGACGGACTACCGACCTGGCACACTTTGGTTGTCCGACGCAATTTCTGGTAGTCTCGGGCACTCGGACTACCGCTAATCTTGACCCGTTTTGTGTATCTTCCTAAAAGGGAGAGACTCCAATTTCCCAGTCATATGCACTTATGATATATGCGACCTGCCACATCAGATCAGGTATTAAGTCGCACAAGATGTGAACCAGGATGAACCAAAACGGCAAAAAAAAGGAAGAAATGTAATCACTCAGATTTTACATATCGGTAAGACAGACAATAAGCCTAGGCCTACTGAAATTGACAAAACTTTCATCTCAACCTGCCAACTTCTGAGCAACTTAGTACTCGTTTTGTGGTGATAGGTCACATACATTTGTACTGGTTTATCCCCTTTCATGGTAAATCTGAAGTCACTTACCAGGTAAACATATTCTCACCAGCATCTTGATGCAAGACTTCAGGTAATAAGCATGGGCAGAAATGAGATTCAGAAGGAATGTCTGATACTCTATCACCACGGGAGGTGGCATATATGCCCAAGGCTTTCGCTGAAACA
The DNA here is from genome assembly GCA_002633025.1 of Notospermus geniculatus. Lineage (NCBI taxonomy): Eukaryota > Metazoa > Nemertea > Pilidiophora > Heteronemertea > Lineidae > Notospermus > Notospermus geniculatus. Next base: position 410,009 of record NMRB01000356.1, on the reverse strand, counting down.
AAGAAAAAACCTTTGTGGTTTCAATACTTCACTACCCAACGAATAGGCCTACTGATCTGAGGATGAATATATGCCAGAAACTGAAGATTACTATCTATATCAACAAGTAATGTGTTGTGCCTTGAACCAAAAATTCATTAAGGCTTATGAATATTTCATCCTCCCACAGCAGTATCCTCAGTGACTGCCTTTTGAAATATCCAGGCGAGCTGAAAAGGGCTCACCGAACCATCACTGGGCGAGTGATTCATTTCATTTCCCCCCAAATTACTGGTGAAAAAACACAGTTTAGGTGAGTTTACAGTGAGTGAAAAATCGTTCACCTAAAATGATTTTACGCGAGCTGTGGTGAGCGAGAGTGATCACTTGCCTCAAAAGGCAGTCACTGTATCCTCCCACTCACAATGTGTGAGTGTATGAAGAGGAACGAGACCAAAGCCCTGCTGTGGGAGGATGATGAATTTTTGCTTGAACTCATGACTAGTGTATAAAATTGAAATACACTATTGAAAAGATTACAAAACATCAAGACTAAAGAGAATTCTTGTATTCAAGAGTAAATCTTATATAAATACATACCAAGAGAGCACCAATCAAATATTCACATTCTTTCCCTAAATCAGATATGCATTCTTTCAATCCCTGCAAACACTGTATCAGATAACTATTCTTGATATTTGGATCGACTATGGTTCCAACAAATGCATCATAATCTTTTGTCTGCCCCTACAATAGAACAAGGTGATATTTACTAGCTAACCATGAAAACAGATTGAAAATCTATTAGATATTGGTAATAATTAGACTGTGAACCCTATTTTCCAAATTTTGAATCAAATTTCATACCAAATTTAACAAACTTTTTACCTTCTTTACATTCTTAATGATCTTTGATATGTCCATCATTGCCACATGTCACAACAGGCTTCCAATCCAAGTGGCTTTCTGAAAAAATATTATTGCAGAATAAAAAGCCTCAGTTTCACCATGGTTGTGGGGGTCACACAGAGCGATTCATCAGTTGACCTCTCTTGGGCAGAAGTTTTTACAAAATATGAAATGGCCCAGGCCTACCGGTAGCTAGGCCTACTCCACACAAAAAACCATAGGCCGTATGCCTATCTCTGCCTATGCATGCTACCTATGCCCACACTAGGCCGGCTAGGGCCTACATACGTGTAGGGCCTATCCTCAGGTGCTATGGTACTGTGGTAGGTCTAGGCCTCGGGCTACCGGTAGAGGGAGGCTATAGTATAGCCTATACTCTAGGTAGGGGCCTAGGCCTTCCACATCACTCATTCACTGCTGTCTCAGCTCCCCAGCCCGAGGGCCTAGGCCTACAGCATGACAGGAATCAAAACCGAAAAAATCATTTACATCAATAGTTCATATCAAACGCGCGAACTTCTCTTTGTTTGGTGGTGCCGATGATGCGATGGTCGAAAAAAGACGAGAGACATGAGAGAGTGGTAAACTGTAAACACGTGCACCGCCATTTTGTCCGCGATGCGGGTCACATGATCGGACGTCGGACCGCTCGTAACCAGATCGATTCGTTACCTGGGTCAACTCGTAACCGCGTCAACTCCTAACTTTTTATTGGCTGCTATTTAAAGACGAGGAAATACCACCTTTCAAAATGACGTCATTCGTGCGCAAGGCCAAGGGCAAAAGAAAAGTAACAAAACGATTGAAATGGGTTTACCAGTAGTGACATAGGCCTATCTATTGAACTGTTCAACGATGATCGAGGGGGGTCACCTGACCTGTGGAATGCCATATTATCGCCTTAGCTCAGGAGTGTCCTCCATCCGGGTATTTTGTTCGGCGATACCGACCCTCAACCCACCTAGCGGGTCGTGGTCGTGCTACGAATCGAACCAAAGTTTAGCCTTGCATTTTGCACGTATTGTCGTATGTGTTTTTTACTATCAGAGACAGCTACAATTACAATCTTAAGAACATTACACATAAAATATCAGGGGCGGATCCAGAATCATGGGAAAGAGGGGGCACAGCCAGCGCACATCGTGGAAAACCTCGGTCAAATTTTAACATCTTTTCAAAATTTCAAAATTTCCCGGTCAATTTTAAAGATTTTCGACAAAATAGAGGGGGCACGGGCCGGCTTTGCCCCCCTTGGATCCGCGCCTGAATATGATTTTTATTATTGTATCACTATCATGTGTATTTTTGTTTCTGTTGGCCAACTCTATTAGCTATAGTGTAAAAAAAGCGTATCGGTGCCTGATTTCATGACGTAACTTGGAAATCCCGTGACTGTGATCAATTTTTCGGAGATTGGCCTGAATAACACCACAAATTTCACATTATTCTCTCATTGATTGCTTGTTAGAAGAACCGAATATATTCTCTAAAACGTAAGGCATGTAAAAGGTCCAACTTCAATAACATTCTTTGTTTTAGTTTCATGTTTGCAGCAGACGATCTGTGACTGTGTTGTTGAAACTTGAACATGTTGAAGAACTGTCATCTGCCAGATGATCTGGTCATCATGGTCATGTCTGTTCTGTTGAGTGTTCTGTGACTGTGTGTTGGGACGGGTGCTAGGCCCTGACTGACAGATGGAGACCAGCACAGCAGTGAGTGTGCATAGGCCTATGATAGTTGGCGTAGCATTTAGGCCTAGGCCTAGGATATATCAGCTAGGCTATGCTGTACATGTAGGCCCCCTACCTAGCCTAGCCTAGCCTAGGCCTATAGCCTAGGTAGGGCTAGGCCTATATTAGAGAGAGGCTACTAACCAAAGTAGGCTAAGGCGTAGGCTAGGCCTAGGCAGGCATTTCATGACTTCCGACTTCCACTTCATTTCATTTTCTTCATCGACGTCGCACGGCGATCTCGCGTACACAGCAATGTATTGATTGATGCCGATCCGTCACGTGAAACATCCCGACGTTCTGATTCGCCGAGGCGACCTCACCCACCGCTCTTCTGTCTTTCAACCATCCTCGCCTGAAGAAAGGTGTTATGAATAGGAAATAATGCTCATCTTGGGGGACGCCAAAAATAGAATTAATTACGTCGTTTACTGTGTTCGAGGCAGGATTGACTGAACACGCGGGTTCCCTGTTACTAGACAACAGAGGTATTTTGGTCAGAATCCCAGGATGAAGGCCGTAGCCGCCTGAGAAACCCTCTTGAGTTGCAGAAGCTTGATGAAATTGCCGATTCAAATTGGAAACAAACGGAATTTCGTTACAAAATTAACATTTGCTCTCTGTCATCTAGTGCAGACGATAGTTTAGAACGTGTTGATGTAAAGATTGGCGTATTAGAGTTCGGATTTGTTGAGATAAATCACATCCCAGCTTCTCAGTTGAGCATGGAATGCGCCGGAATTCCGCCGTCCGGGCCCCACTTTTATAATCAACCGAACACGTTGCGCGAATTCGGAACTGCGGCTGGGCGAATCTATGCATAAATTAGAAATATGTTTCTGCAACATGCTGAAAGGTGGCGCGGGAGCATGACTTGCCTGCGAGATCGCCGTGGTCGACTTCATCTTACAAGTTAGTTATATTATACATATGTCATATAAGGACTAACCAACTACCATGACTATGGTAGGCCTAGATCAAGATTTAGCCTACATGTAGCTACCGATAACTAACTTGATCCCCCAATCATCCTGAATTTTTGGGTAGGTAGATAGAGCTAGGTCTAAATAAATTCTGGTCTTCTCACTTCTCTCTGACTGACATTTCAACCATCACTGACATCGTTTGTTTAATAAAGGCCTTGGCCTAAGTATTATCAAAGTCTACTCACATGCTAAATATTGTATTTTATTTCTAGTAGAAGTGATGGCGCAAGTTCACAGACAATACGAAAAACCACCAGATTACACAGAGTATCCCCCACAGCCACCAACTGGATATCAGCCACAACAATATCAACAAGGTAGGACAATGCTACATCCTAGAAAAACAATGATAGATATAGTCTTTTAGAAGATGAATATACCTAACCTGAAAGCACACTCAATTAAGAACCTGTTATTCATCAGTCCAGTCAACCCCTCTGCATTTCGGTCTTAGAAAATCATCCCATGTTGTTAAATTACATTGTTCGATACTGATTATATCTCTACAAACAGGGAAAACCAGAGTGAGATAAGTTTCCATCATCATCATGAATAAGCGGACTGTAACCAATTATGATTTTCGCCGCATCTCAACTGTAACTTTAACACGGTGCACGCGGCGAAATGTTAGTTTGGGAAGCACATTCAATGATGTGCTATTCTGTTTGAGATCATGCCTTGACATAATTGAGCTAATTTCCTTTTTTTCTAGGGTATGGAGTTGCTCCTGGTTACCAGCAAGGGGCATACCAGGCTGCAGGTGCTCCACCAGGCTACCAGCCGATTCCTAACCAACAGCCAACTTACATGGTCCCACAGGGCACAGCAATAACAGTCCAGCCTGTCCAGTCATCAGTTGTTGTAGTCGGGGGATGCCCTGCTTGTCGAGTAAGTGCACTTCTTTCCACTCTACATATATTTATCAAATGAGTTTTTTGTCAAGTGGAGTAAAAATTGTAGATGATGCTAAAATTTACATTTGCTGTTTTCTTCTTTTTCAGGTTGGAGTGCTAGAAGATGATTTTACATGTCTTGGAGTGTGTTGTGCTATATTTTTCTTCCCAATTGGAATTCTGTGTTGTTTGGCTATGCGACAAAGACGATGTCCAAATTGTGGCGCCATCTTCAGTTAAAGATCTTAGTATGGAGTTCACATGTACAGTTGCAGAAATTGACTGCTTTTATGAAATGCTACAGCTTATTGCCAAGATATATATTATATGGTTGGGAGGGATTATGACTTATCATGGCAGATTCTATACCGTGTGTGTACTTTGACTTCCAAAGATCAAAGTACACCTTCCAAAGATTACATATACACTAATTTATGACTTATGTTGGATTCCATCCTATGTAAATGGACAAAACGGATCTGGGGAATGTCAACACTGTGGAACCTTTGTAAAAAGTGCCAATCTGGACAAGGACGTGAAAGGACAGCTATCTGTTGATTTGACCAAAAGATCATTTGGTCAAGTTGCAGGAGATCAAGGCTGGTCAGGAAAGGGTTGTATGGTTTATTGGTCCAGTGGCTGCTCAAAGTACCAATACTCAGTGACTGTGTGGTAAAAAATGTAATGTTCAGATTGCTTTACCATGTTATGCTTCTCTCAGAAATTCTGTTAATAGTCCTTGCGTATTTTGTCTAGACTGTGATCATATAAATTTTAACGAGTTTCCGCTTGTAAAGCCTTCAATCCTACACACCTTGATGTGACATTACGGCATGTGAGTTCTTGGAGGATTTACACCCATACATGTATACATCAACTACATGTACGCCAAATAATAACTACATGTAGGCCAGATAATATGTAAGCTTATTTATCATTGGAAAATGCATCTTTTCAAGCAGTGAGATTTGCTTGGCACATTATTTTTCAATATCATATCCTGAAATGATTCCTCAGTTGACTTCACAGAAGTTAGAAAATCTGGGTTAATGGGATAAGTGTTCTTGAATCAATGGATGATTGTCTACAGGTTTACCAAATGAACATTTCTTTGTTATGTGAATTGGTTTGTTCCTGTGCATACCTCATATGAGTAAATACACGTATGTAAATTTCGTCACTATTATTGTTCTTGTCATGTGTCCTCATTTTCTGGGTCAGCCAGATGATTATGCTAATGCGTTATCAAACAATGGAATATTGACATGCGCCATGACTGTGCGGGTCTTCAGGTCAATAACTAGTAATGCTTTGGGTTTCTCATTATTAAAAAGAATGATGGTTGATATATCCGCTCTCCTCTGAATTGTTAATGACATTTAGGCCTATTGTACCGCTGGTGATTTCAACATGTTCAAAGGGGCTGTTTATTTTCGCCACTTGAGGAATCTGAGTTGTGATTCTTGGGAAAATGGAAAAAGCTATGCACTTGCAAAGTGCAGGGATTATTTGTTGTGCTGTACAGAATAATCACTGCAATTTGCAGCTTCATAGCTTTCTCCATTTTCTCAAGGATCACAACTCAGATTCCTCAATTGACTGAAATGAACAGCCCCTTTTGTTTCTGTTGACATTGTGTGTCTCGTCACTTGATTTGCGTGGATTCAAACAGTTGAACAAATCAAAATTATCTGTAGAAAATGCACATACATGATTACATCAATCAACGGTACAATGCCCAGGCTGGCATCAGTCAGTGAAGGTCATCATCAAAAAAACTTCTTGTTATAACCTTTATGGACATTCAGAACAGAAAGCCATTCTCGTGACTTTCCTACACCTTGCCCATGATGTGTGTTTATTTTTGCTGCATATCGACTTCATGACCTACAAAGTGAACTTTGTGCAACAATACATTACTTCCTGGATGATATGCCTAGATTTTTAGACCAGTGCTATTTGATTAGCATCATTAAAGAGGATTCGTTGATATTTGTGACCCGTGACAGCAAAATGAGTCAGAATGCACCGGAAACAACACCCAAGATGACACCAGAGAATAACTGCAGAAATGGACAAAGTCAAATTTCACAATGGGCAGATAATGCTGAAATCGACAAACTGTTGGTTCACCTTGGGTCTTCTTCTGTGCGCATTCCAACTCATTTTGCTGTCACAGGTCACATTTGAACTCCTATAAAGTATGGAATATGAAAACTACCCTACTGCCAGGCCAGAGGAAAGCTACTGGTATTGTTGCTGTAATGTACGGTAACGATGCTGTATGCTGTCACTAGACATGTACCGGTAACCCTTCAAGTGAAATGTTATTATATTTCCCACTCCTGGATTGAAATTGTAACTGGTATTTTTGGAAACATTGCACCCAACCTAATAAAGTCTATTTTGTCTATGAGAAACCTGTATTGTTGTTAGATTATAAAATATCAAGTACCATGATTTGCTGTGGAGGTATGAATTCGTAACTAGAATTTAAGAAATTTGCTTATCGGCAAATTTGATGTTTACCACACATTGCAGTAGGTCTATAGGTATTAAGGCAATAAGATGAACACACGTGAGTCATCTTGTATTAGACTGGTTCCTGTCGTTATTGCTACGCGGCACTTGGGTATGCATACCGAAGCGCCGCGTAGTGATAACAACGGGAACCAATATAGTCTTGTATGTCTTGATCCAGTCTGGAACCATTATCGTACTCAGTGTCACCATTCGGAATGCGTACAGCCTCGGCTGGATATGAGTTTGCTTAGTCAAGTACCAGTACGCCTTACGAACTCGTCGCCCTAACGATGGCTTTTGGAACTGAAGTGGGTAAATGGAAAGACCCGAGGTGTTCCGAACGATTATGTGGCAAGATTGGCAATACATGACATTATGATAATGCATACCTAATGAAGTCCATCGATGCGAGCAAAAATGACCCTCGAAAGTCACTTTTAATAGGATTAAAAATATTTGAAAATGACGACTTTCATATAGGAAAGAATGTGAAATAGAAATCGGGTTTCAAAGGTGAAAGACATTGCTTCCTACCAGAATCGAACCCACGGACCCTCGCATAAGGCATCAATCGCCAGCACTAAGGGGCAGCACGCCTTAAACCACTAGGCCAAATCCCCATCTTCAAAAAAAGATGGTTCAATGGCCCATGTTTAAACGAGGCGTCCATCAGTACCCTGCGAGTAGTCCAAACAATCTCAATATAGGAAACATACTGAGAATTTGGGTGGAATTTATTCGGCCGTTTGGTTTGGAACGTGGGAAACTTGAAAATAAGGTTAGAAAGTTAGAAGGAACTCGTGAGAAATCAAGATGTTCAGCAGGGGTGTGCTGAACATAATGATGGGTGAACGAATGCCATGAGTATGTCATTGTTTTGCACAATTTGGGAGAACCTTTATCAATCACTACTGACCTGACTAGAGTACTTCTTAGCCAGACACATTCTATCAGTGACTTAATGGAGGAGCCACTCTTCTCTGTCAGAGTGGGCTCGTTCTTGACACAACCTGCAACAGTGGATGGTTAAAGACTGTTGAAAGATGCAGGATTGTAAATGTATCATGAACAGACCTGACAAAATATTCATTGGATCACAACAGATACTGTACAGTTGTACACTTTATTTACAGATAAGAATTTTTACAACACTGTAATATCGGTTAAAGGAGCACGGTATTGCCCTTTTTCTGAACAGCCGGCACCACTGCACCACTCTCCAACCCAAAGGACTAACTAAGTTTCGGCGTATGAACCGATTTACTGCGTACATTTTGTAATGCATTTTTGTAGTTCGTCTTACTGCCACTAGGTGGCTCCCTTTACGTCGGCAGTCAAATAACGCATTTGAGATCCAACACCGTGCTCCTTTAAGAGCTTTGCTCCAGTAGACTTTCAACTTAAAAATCTGATTCTGGAAATGCTATGGAACCCTTGTTGGAGTTGACTGATTGAGAAAATGTGTATGAACATCAGTGGCAACTACTGTAATCTCGTGTCGTTAGCGACCACTATACCGTTCACACAGTGTAATCTTCCAACGAATCAGAACTTCGGTGGAACCAGAAGGACCGCCTCCGACCGTGTCCTAGAAATGGTATTATGGAAGAGTGATGAATGAGCCTAATCATGTGCGGCTCAATGAGGAATGCCTTGCAGGTATTGTGGTCAAGAATTTGATCAGTTCCTGAACTGATCTACTGAAAGCTTTGGAAACCTGCGATCAGTTTCATGCACTTGACGGTCCGCGAGCAACCAGCCCTTACACGATCATGGTTACCTCACATGACGAGCATTGGTCCGCTGGTCTCGGGGCGGGCCTATTGACAAACGCTGGACCTGGCTATGCATATATTACTACCAGAAAATGGCGCATACTGGTCGCTAACGGCACGAGATTACAGTATTACTCCAGCCTGGACTGGGCCATGGTCACCCAGGTGTTACCATAAATCCACTTTATAAACTCATGAAATTGTGATATTACTCAATTCCAGTTCACACAAGTATTCTGCATGATAGTTCCTGCACATACCGCTTGCAAAGAGAAACTTCAGGTCCGAGTTAGAGCACACATCAGAAATAGCACCAACTAGCAAATATCTCTACGATGATGACTGACTCAAGATGTGTCATCCCTGAATGCAAGGCAGATAACAGCTTTTTGATGTCCGCTGTATTCGCGTTTAACCTCGCCAGTTTCTACGCACCACAGTCGAGCCATATTATCAGAAGATGCTGAAAGAGAAGAAAATCTAGTAAAGTTTTTGCAAAACCTACATCGTCCATGTATCACATGCACCAGTGGGCGAAATTATCAAATGATACCGAGTCAGTTGTTTCACTTTCAGTTGCTGGCCAGGTCACATTCCAGAAAGGGCCATAGCATTTAATCCCCACCACTACTTTGCGCACACGTACCGGTACATGCATGTATCTACACTGTACAGGAACTCCAATCACAGATGTTGGTGACATTTGGCAAAAGGAAAACAGCTGGCATTTTGGGAACTATCCCGCGACTTTTTCTATTATACAAGCTGTTGAACAGAATCCAATGATTTACCTGTAATCAAATATTGTGAATCTGCACTAAAACTACAGTCCCACACCCATCTTTGTGTCTTATCCTTTAGTTCTGTCAACAAACTGAAGTCCGCAGTTCTCCAGATTTTCACCGTCCCATCAGCTGAAGTTGTTGCGAGTAACCTATAACACGTAATACGTACAATGAGAATAAATTTAAAGGTATGCTGCTCAAAAGTTCTTACTTTCTGCATGTTGGGTGATAACGGAAAGGGAGGCAACTTAGGATGCCGTTCTGTCTGAGAGTGGCAACTGGCACAAAACCCTTCTTGTGATGGAGCTACCTGGTTGTAATTTGGGGAGTTGAAGAAGATTCCTCAGAAAAACTGCCTAAACTTACGTAGAATCTGGACTAAATGCACATTTCAGGACATAATTATCATGGGCATGTAGTTTTGATTTTGGATGTGGTTGTGTTGGTTCCTCTCCTCTACCACCAGTCAAAGTCCATATGTAACAGTTTCCCTGGAATAAGATAAATGACAGATATCAGAAATAATCCAACTGAACATTTTGTACCCAAATTACACTGAAGGAATAATGTGAAATTCGCAATACAGTGGTGAGAGTATTTGCCAGAACAGAGCAAACCTTCCAAAACCAACTGAGCCTACTAACCTTGTTATTGACTGCTGCCATATATGTTCCTTCTGGGTCCGTACTTAATGAGAGTATAGATGCATCTGGTTCAGGTGTCTGCAAGAAAACCAAGAAGAATCAACTCTCCATATTCATCTCACAATGACACAAAGTAAAGGAAGGTAAGCAGTACAAAGTTTATCAATAGACCATTCTCGAATTCGCAGATCTGCACACTTCCGCCGAAATCTCAACCAGAACCTCGATCTGAAACTGGCTGACGTGACGCCATCCATGATTCAGCAATGGTCAAGTCTGATGCAACGTCACTGTCCTGGGGTTGTCTGCGTCACGTCATTCAGTTTCAGACCGAGGTTGTGGTTGAGATTTCGGGGGAAGTGCGCAGATCTTTGTCATTTACGTCAATTTGAGAACGGTCTATAGAGTGTCCTGACCTAAAACAAAATGTACGGTAAGAACTGCTCACATGATTACTGGTACCAGATTGGTGACGGCTTTTGAACTCTCATGAGCAAACAGATGATAGTGGGACTGAGAGTAGTGCTGAAGCTAACAGGCCAAGAAATGGGAACCAAGACATACATGTAAATACAATATGCAATAGTTGTAAGGTTAACTTACCAACTGTTCATTGTGATCTGTTTTCAAATCCCATATGTGAATAGCACCACTTTGATCGCCTACAAATAACTCGCCCTGCAAAACAGACAGAATATGCGATATACATGCATGTGCCTTTATATGTATCTCATTTTTATTACCCAGCAAGACACTTTGGAATGACACAACAGAAGTCATCTGCAACTGGAAGGACTGTAGAGCATCGAGATAGGACCTGAAGCAACTGTCTTTGGATAAGTTGAGAGCAGGGGAGAGGGGCTGCAAATGTCTCTCCGACTGAGCAACCCAACTGTAGGTGAGAGACATTGCATACTTAGGGGCTGTCTCAAAATTGTTTTGATGCCAAAAAACACGAAGTGACTTCGTCTGGGGGAGGGGGTTCTTGATTTGGGGAAGCCCACTTCATCTTTTCTGAAAAAATTGGCATCACTCTTTTTTAGAGAATAGATTTTACAATAAAGAAATATTGCTTTCTTGGTTAATACTAGTGTCTTCACATGTTTTTCTTTATCATCTTTCCATGCCTACCGTCCCTGCATGGATGAAGTCAAGTGCCCACTTCATCTTTTCAAGGGGGAGGGGGTCAGGAGAAAAGATTAAGACACTTCGTCTTTTTGGCATCAATGTAATTTTGAGACGGTCCCTTAGTACCGGTACCTACACTACCTGAGAGTCTACAGCACAGAGATCAAACCAGAACTGGGACAAAATGGTTGCTGAAAGAAGGTGAGATTAGGGGATCTGAGAGCTTCATGTGACTCACCTGATTTGGGTGCAAGAACACACAATTGACTGGAGCATTTACTTGGAATATTCTTTGACACTGGAGATTGCGAGATCTGAAGAAAAAGAATACCGTGGTACATAACAAGGGCATTTTAAGGAGTTTACAGAATCGCACATAAATCAGACTGTGCTTTAAAGATGAAACTTCTTAGTGCCTCCAATGCAAAGCTGGAGAGAACTCATCAGTCAGCTATATTATTCCTAACACTAGTAGAACAAACGGAGAAAAATAGATGATTCATCTGTTGACTAATCATATAGAAGTGGCAGAGCAGAGGTTTTCCAATTTCCTCAACATTTCAATTGACTTCACCATGCATCTTTCCTCAGGGGTTTCATTAGAAGCCGGCGACCGGCGAAATTCGGCGTCTGTTTCGGCCGTGATCGACGGCTACTTCCCGCCGAGGTTTAGAAAAAAATTCTGCTCAAACATTGTCAAAATGCCCAAACACCCTTCCAAGTCACTTGTCTTTTATCAACTGACGAATAAAACATAGAATTCGCAACATGTCATGCCTCTGGACTTCTTAAATTAACGCCTTCNGTAACCTGAAGAAAAAAAGTGTGTTATAATTTTACAAATAGGGTCCAAGGGAGCCCCCGGATGGGATATTTCCAAGAGGTGTTTTTGGCAAACACTGCGTCATGAAAGATAAGATGCGCAACAGCGGTTGTATTCAATTAACTGTTATTAATTGAGCAAATATCTAATCGCAGAACTCTGTGAGAGTCGACATGGAGACTGACATCCGTCATTATCCAGATCATCCAGATACAGATTAAAGCCTTTGACAATCAATGAGAAAAAATCATGTTTAAGTGAACATACAACATACCAGCAGCTGCTATGAGTTGCCTATCTGGTGTGATCTGTAAAGCATTGACCTGCTGGATGTGAATTAAGGAAAGTTGAATATTTGATATTTAATTCGCAGTGGATATATACCCGACCGTCGGTTCCCCAAGTTCATAAAATTTTCTTGCGGACCCGACTGAAACTTCAACCAGTCGGGTCTCCAATTCATGGAATTTCCTTGTGGAACCGACTGAAATCTCAATCAGTCGTGTCTCCAGTTATGAATAGGGAGGTTTCGCAAGCGCCCAGTTAGGCCATACGACGACGTTTATCTAAAGGTCGTCGTAGGGCGAAAACCTCCGTAATATTCTTGGGGAGCCTACGAGATTTAGGCCTACGCGACGGAAGTTCTCAGTCAGCAAACTCTAATGATTCCCCCATATGAACGCATAGGTCCCAGCAGCCTAGTGGTTGGCGTGCGTGGCTATCAAACTGAAGACCACGGGTTCGAATCCCGTCACGACAGCTGCTTTTTTCTATCAATTTTGTTTGTAGTTTTATTTTTTCTTGTCCATTTGTTATCAATATCAACCCCGCGTGACTGTCAGAAAGTGGTGAACAAAACCTTGCATTCTTGAGCCGAAATGATGAAAAAAATTGAAGAGCTTAGAGCACAAAGGGCATATGTCCATTTTTTCACTTTTGAGAAAAGTGAATAAAAAGATTTCGTGTGAATTGTGCCCTTTGTGCACAAAATGATTTTAGATTCAAATTACAGCCTCAAAATTAACATAAATACGACACTTGAATGGGGAAACAGCACTTCGTGGATCCCAGAAGATAAAAAACATCAAACACCATGAAATGTGGCGTAGATAAGGGGTTGGCGGCCCTTTTGACGATGGTGCTGACTTGTGCCCTTTGTGCTCTAAATTAATTAAAACCTTACTTTCTGCTATTTGGAGTACTAATAGAGGGATAATTCCATGTCAAGGCAATAGAGGGCTCTTCAGGCTTTCTGCTGATATATCACACTCAATAGTGCAAAAAATGGACATATGCCCTTTGTGCTCTAAGCTCTTCA
>NMRB01000356.1:361055-380954 GCA_002633025.1 Notospermus geniculatus | reverse complement strand
TTAAAAAGACCAATGTGGGCCCAGCTATTATGTGGGGCGGTCACCCCGATTTTGTGTGGCAATAGATGCCTACATCATGGATAATTCCTCCATGCCTACATCGTTCAATGCCATTCCCGACAAAACTCCGTCTTCTTCAGCCGAGGCCTAGTAGTTCTCTGGGACCAACCAGGCGAAGCTTCCATCAAAATGACCAGCCATGCCAGGCTGTAGTGCAAAGGGTAATCTTGGAGGAATTCAGTATAATTCCTCCAAGGAGTAATAGATCGATAGGGCGTTCTCAGGGCGTTCACAGTTTATTAGAATGTAGATTTTTCCTATCACGCCTTCCCATTCCCAGGAAAACTGCACAGATCCATGTTCACTGACAGCCGATCAGTAGTTTGTCGAAGTTTCAATGAAATTGGTCAATGCAGTAAGCTTATTTACGGCAAAGTAACTTTAACAATTTCTGCAAAAAATGGTCATCAAAAACATCTTTTCCTCCCTTCAACATGTTGAATCACACTGCCCAATGTAAGTTCAACTTAACTTTGCCAAGCTGAATCAAACAAACTATTTGGCAGGGTACATAAATATAATCTCTCCTTGTGGTGGATACAAAAATGTACTGATTTGTAAACCCTTTCGGGTGGATTATTATATTAAGGTATGTTACTATTTATCAGGTAATTAGCCCTTTGTTCCCAGGGAATTTTGGCGCGAAGGAGAGCGTTGGTGTCATTGATTCAAGGCGAAGCTGCCTTTCTGACAATCTGTCTAAGTTGGCCTCCTCTTTGAATTTCGGCTGGTTTCCTGCGTCTAGTCATGGTAGCTATGAATGTGCCGAACGAACTCATTATTGGCATTGTAAAGTTGTGTTGAAGAAAGTACGATTAGGAAAGAGAGGAAGATAGAATATATGCCAAGCTATTCAATCTCCAAGGCCTAATTAGCATCAAAGGAAGCCGGCATCACAAGGGGTAGGCCAAATAATAAAGTTAATTTATCGCGATACCAGTATGCGAAAATGAGAGCAACATCCTTTTTGTCACCGGCATGCAGTTGCTTGGAGGAATTTTACGCTGACAATATTACTCCAAGCTGAAAACATGACATACTAGTGTGGTGGGCTATGTCATGAATTTAGCTCCCGTTCGATTTTCATGTACAACTTGATTTTTCGGTTGATTCTGAATCCATTTTTTGTGAGGAATTCAAAAATGGACGGTAACAAATTTTCAGACAGCATTTAAGGGGTCAAATCCAAGATGGCCGCCAATATAACTGCCGATACCTATAGGGCTCCATAACTCTGCAACCAATTCAGCCAGGAGGTTGATGTTGGTGTCTAGACATAGGTTTTTGGGGCCTAGCTATCCATTGCAGCCATTGGTTTCAATGTAGGATAGGCCCATTGCAGTGAAATCCAAGATGGCTGCCAAGATGTCCGCCGATACCTAAATTGCATCATAACTTCGCAACTAATTCAGCCAGATAGCTGATATTGGTGTCAAGACATAGGTTTTTGGGGTCAAGCTATCCATTGCAGCCATTGGTTTCAATGTAAGATAGGCACACTGCAGTGAAATCCAAGATGGCTGCCAAGATGGCCACCAATACCAAAATTGTCTCATAACATGGCAACTAATTCACCTAGATGGCTGATATTGGTGTCAAAACGTAGGTTATGGGAGTCAAGCTATCCATTCAGACTTCCCTTACATGTAATTCCGTAGGATCTGAAAGTCCATATTGAGGTTGGGGTAGATTTTGCTTTGTTGGGTTATGAGAATCATGGAAATGAAAGAACAAATTTTCCGTTTCCTGAATGGGGTCATGTGATCCTTTATTGATGATCTTTTTTTTACCATACCTCTACCGATAGTAGCAAGTGATGCTATAAACTGATATAAATGACATACTGGTAATTAGTTAATCAACTTAGTATTGATAGCAGGCAATAGATTAAAACTGATTGAAATGTCATCATAGTTCAAGGTCACACTTGAACGACAAGGTTAATCGTAGATCAAGGCCATATGTGCTAAATCATACATGCCCATAGGGAACGAAGAGGATCTGGAACAATAATAAAGTAAAAATTCACAAGCTGCAATATCCCTTCCCAGTGATATCTGGATCATAATTGGATTAAGCTTAGCTGCGTTTTCTGCAGTGACGAAACCACCTGCATCTTGGCCACCAAGGGTTAAAATTCACACGCCTTCGTCGTTCATTGCTGTAGCCTTCTCGTGTCATGGTTCAGTCATTCCAAATATTGTGGGATTAATGGCTTGACAAAATCGGTCAGCTAAGTCAGAATTAGAAGTAGAAGTAACTAATCGACAGTCTTGCTGAATCTTAATCAATATCATCAGCTTCATTGCTATTGGACTCGGTTCGTGCTCTGCGATGGGAACTATTCCGTAAAAACCCCTGAAGGGGAGAAGCTTCCACGGTCGAGGGGAGCACTTCTTCTGCACATACCTCGAGCTAACTATATGGCAATGAGCGACAAGTCGTACACTACACCCATGCCTGAGCTTCCGGAACTTGCCCAAAATGGATGGGAGGTCACTTCTAATGGGGATTATCAACATGTCAGGTGTGTTAAAGAACCACCCACAGCCGTTCTCGAGCTCATCAAACGCGGTTGCCGAGGTTCATGAGATTCAGCTCAATGCTCTTGCCTCAGAAACGGTCTGTCTGTCAAGTAATTTGACCTCAGCAATGAAGCTGTTGATAATTATTAAGATTATCAACAGCTTCATTGCTGAGGTCAAATTCCTTAGTTACTAATTCTACTTCTAATTCTGACTCAGCTGACCGATTTTCAAGCCATCAATCCCACAGTATGAGTGGTTTCGTCACTGCAGAAAACGGACAGCGGAGAGTAGAAGTGCTTAAGCCATTTATGATCCAGATATCACTGGGAAGGGACATTGCAGCTTGTGCATTCTTACTTTATCATTGTTCCTATTCGTTCCCCATGGGAATGTACGATTTAGCACATATGGCCTTGATCTAGGATTGACCTTGTCGTTCAAGTGTAACCTTGACCTATGGTGACATTTAAATCAGATAATCTATTGCCTGTTATCAAAAACCTGTAAGTTGATTCAGTATGTCATTTATATCAGTTTATAGCATCACTTGCTACTATTGGTAGAGGTAAGTTAAATGAAATGGCCAGGGCCATTGTGCTCACCTCTGTGACAGAGTATGAAGTGTGAGTAGCCTGGTGATACACTGAATTGTGAAGGATTAGTGCAGAAACATCGTAATATTTACTACCGATGAGATATGGCCAAAGTCAATTTTTCAAGATGGCCACCTGGCAGCCATGTTGAAGTCCAATCGAACCGAAATTCGGCATATAAGTAGACGGTACCAAGACACATATTTAGGCACAGTTAAAGCATCCTAGCTGCCACTATATATGAGGTGTGGGTCGAAGTCCATTTTTCAAGATGGCTCCCTGGCGGCCATATTTGACGTCGAATCTGACTGAAATTTACCATAATATATTTATATGGTACCTAGATACATATTTTGACAACGTTAAAACATCCTACCTACTCCTATAAATAAAATGTGGGTTAAAGTCCATTTTTCAAGATGGCTTCCTGGCGGCCATATTTGATGTCCGATCGGGTTGAAATTTGGTGCATTCGTGTAGGGTGCCTAGATATATCTTCACACCAAATCACAACACTCTATGTCAAATAGCAATGAAATGTGCCACCAAACAGTGAATTTTGAACGTTGACCTCTGTGACCTTGAAAAGTAGGTCAAATCAAAAACCCGGGATTTATGTGATGAAGTCTCATCAGAGGAACCCACCATAAAAGTTTCGTGGTTATAGCTAACCGCGTTCAGGAGATACGGCCAAAAGAAGGTTTCAGTCACAAAGCGCCCCCTACAGGCCAGAGTGTACAAGCAGCAGCGCTAAATTTCGGTCCAGAGATAGTTTTTACCATAGGGTACCTGTACACCAAATTTCCAGTTAGTAACCCAAGCGGTTTAGAAACGTGCCACCCCTGTTAACGACGACGGACGACGACGACGACGGACGACACACCATGGGAGAAGCTCACCTCACAGAGGTGAGCTAACAAAAGGATAGACGTTCGCGTTGGCGTTTCGGGGGCTTTGCGAAAACTCCCTACTATTGACAATCCCTCTGTACGTGGATGGGCCTTACGACAGTTACTTTCGATAGAAACTATCTGGCTCGGTTCCAGAGCTCGCAGACAGTGACTATCGGCGATTTCGTCCGTCTAGTGGAAGGGCTACGGATACTTTTCTATCGACAGTTTTTCAATTACTGTCTATAGTTTACTGTCATGTGGAGCCGCACCTGACACACCAGGTTTTCCTCATTGCATTTTAGGACCATTGACAATGGGGTAGGCCCATTGAAAGAAGTGAACTACCTAAGTCTGTGAACTACCTGTGAAAGAAGTAAACTACCTAAGTCTGGTGGTATTTTTCAATGATCCAGGGACTTCATGAATAAGGGTTATGGACCTTGAAAACCTTCATTCTTAAGCAAGTGCCTTGGCATGCAACAAAGTAACCTCTTTTCTGTAACTAGAGTGAATGTTTCAAATGTGATTTGATTCTCATTGTCATTGAGAATAGCAGGAACACCATGAAAAATTATTAAACAGACATCCCTTATTCCATGAGCTTGACCATTGAACCACTGTATACACAACAATGCTAAAAAGGTGTGCTCATTTTCTGATAGGCCTATGCTTCACTTGTTAATGTAAACTGGGGTTCATTCCTAGGCCAACTCTCCTTTTGTGGGCCTCATTGATCTGGACTTAGAAAATTCTAACAACCACCAGTAAATCAGGTACTCACTGTATTTTGCAAGTATAATACACCAAATTACGTGGCTAAACATCAACATTGCCTTTGCGGAAAAAGGGCACTCTGGCCCGGAAGGGGGGGTTGCGCACCCCCTGACTGCTCTCCGGGTCCGCCCCTGTAGGGCCCCTTTAACCTGCATCGGTCAACGCATCTTGCCAATACGATAGACCTCTGTTCCTTAGTTCATACTGTCGAGCACTGCTCTCGGCAATGGAGCATGTGCATTCTCTCACTTCCGGTCTGTCTCCAGCCAATCGGGCCGGTTCTCAGTCGTAATTGGTGTCCTTTCATCCAATGAAAATTCTCTTCATCAGTTTACAGGCGCTAGCCCCAGCAACTTGAGCATGACGTGTCCATAGTTTTCATTCCATGATGTCTGTGCATGATCCATGTCCGCCCAGTGCACAACACGTTTCAACTTGGACTCGGCGTTCGGTAGCCCTGGAAAGTGACGAAATTTTTCAAAGGAAGGCGGCCTACATATGCTGTTGACGCGTCAGACAACATTTATTAAAGGGCAACTGCATTCTTTCCCTACTCTCTAAAAACGAAGAGCGAAATTGGCTTTAAAAGAGTCTAGTTAGCGACTGATGATGTATGATGATGATGTCAAGCTTGTTGTGGATTTCCGTCTACACAATGCAGCTAAACGTTGCATCATCATACGTGTTGGATGCTATTCAAGTTTGTTGGGAAAACGGTCCACACCGATCATACATTGTCCATGAACATCATCATTACAAATGTATGATGATGTTTTGAACAAATGTATGATCGTGTAGACGGGCCTTTAAAGAAGGGTGCATGTCTACAGCTGACGAAATGACAGCGATGCTTTCCAACTTTACATACTTACTCAACGCCTCTCTCATCATTCTAATGCTGTTAGCAAAGGAACAAACCAGCAGATAGAGGATCCATCTCACCAACAGAATATTGTTTGACTCAGGTGATTATTCTCAACGAATATGTCCGTGTTCGGTGGCACGATCAGCGACAACGATTTCACAATCTGCATCTGAAGCGGCATGGGAGTGTCTGGAGTCCACATCAACATTATCGGCTGAAGCAATGTTCCTGCAAATTTGGCTCCATCTGGACCGCCTGCAATAAAACACAATGCATGGGTGTGAGCAGAAGACATCATTAGGCTCTAGGCCTAGACACCCCCTCCCCCCTCAGTGCGTAGGGCTACGTACTTAATGGATGCACCCTTAGGGTAGCTACCGGTAGGCTAGTCCTTTTGCGGCATCAACCAATTTTGAGATGGTCCCTAGCCTAGCTACCGGTAGAGTGCTGTAGGCAGTAGGCCTAGGCCTACCTTATGTTTGTTATGAATTCGTTTGTGGAATTTGGAAACCAGAATGAAAGAAAGAACGATTTCTCACCAAAGTAAGCATTCTCTCCAATATGAAACAAAGCTTCGATTTTCTCCTCTTGCGAGAACTCATCTGGTGAGGTGATCGCCTTTGAGTAAAGAAGTATTGTCTTCTTATGCAAATCGGTTTCCTTCTTTACTGTGTCATCTTTTGTTCTTAGGAAGAATTTCCCAGTTGCTTTGCGCATTTGTGACAAGAGATCCATGATTTAGACTTCCGAAAGTAACAATAAGTCATCGACGATGGGAAAGGCACCCCTGCTGCTGCTGCTGCTGCTGCTGCATGACGTCCCGAAAAACCCCGCCATTTCCATTGTCGCGATTACGTTTTGACGTCAATGTATTCGACGTCCTGACGTCACGTATTCAAGACGTGTGCGCCACGAGGCCTGGCGACTGTAGCCTAGCAACGAATCTTTTTACTACAAAAAGTATTCCTTTTTTATTCATTCACACGTTTCGTTCACTGCGTACACGTTCGGGAAATAAGACAAGAAATTGGTTCGCCAAGTCGGCCTGGGGCCGTATTGACAGCGAATGGTAAGCTCCTGACCTTCATTAGCCTATGTTCAAGCCGATCTGTGGTCAGTTTTCACATTGGTTTGAATGGCTTTGTAAAAGCTTGCTAAACTTGCAGAGGTTAGGCATTTGAACTCAAAATCTAAATACATGTACAACTTTTTGTAGAAAATAATTAAAATAATTCACTCATATCACATTAAGCTTGTTAGCATTCTATGTGAAATAGGCCGATGTGAAATTCTGTGGTGAAATAATGACTATTCCTTGTCTCAGTCTAGGCCTCTGAAATCTGGCATTGTCTCCCTAATTAGTAAAGAGCAATGCAATTATTGTTTTTGTGTCATCATGGTTGTTAATTATTCAGTACAAAGCATCCTCTGTGCAAGTTTCAAGCAAATCGAAACAGTAGGCCTACCGGTAGTTAAAAAGTTATGCCGAACTTGTAACAACCCTTCATTTCTGCCCAGCCCCTTTCATAAATCATCAGGGACCTACTTACAGGAAATTCAGCAACGACGTTAAGCCTGGCGCACACGAGAGCTTCCTGCTTACGGAAAAGTTCATTCGTGGCACTTGCCTTAAGGAGGAAGCTCGACGTTAAAAACGTTTTGTCATTCATTCATCCCCCATGCAGTTCCACCAATGGAAGACATTACACCACCCAACTGCTGTGAGTGTGTGAGGAGTGTCCGCGACAAGATCGCCTCCGAATTGGATACCATTTGGGCACATCTAAAGAAAGTGGAACGTGATGCAAAAGTTGTAGGTATTTCGGGGAGGAACTACGAACCACCTGTCGCCTATCTGGACAGCTTAACCCCCTATACGCTCCACTGCGGTCAGAATACCATTTATTCCTAGGGTATAATTATATTTTTCACCGGGAATAATAATCATTTCTCCTCTGTTGAAGAATTACTTTGTGGGAATGAATTTTCGACGTGGAATATTAAAATGATCGGACGTTATCGGTAAAAGTCTACTGGCCAATACATTTCAAGGCTGTGTTTGCCGGCGGGGGATTTGATTGGTTGCCGAATATTCCCGATTAAAGCCCCACTGTATTGAATGTGAAAAACGCAAATCATCGTCGCGATTCTCGCACGACGTCAGCGTAGTGTAAAATCTACTACGCTCTGTCAGATTAGAGCTCTCCCTGCAGTTTTTTCCAATGCGTGCTGAAAACTTAACTAGGCCTTGATTCTGTGAAGTGCGTATCAGGCAAGCATTTTGGGGACCTTCACGGGCTATGGGACCTCTATGTGCACTCTCCTAACTTTTTGAAAAAATCGTAAAATTCAATACTGTGGGGCTTTAAGTAATTACATGTATTTTTGTCCCCATTAACATTTTATCATCAGTGATTGCAGTTCAACTTTATCATTTCGAACTATTTCTCTTCCAGGGTCGCATTCTGAAAAACTTCTGTGATCGTCTGGTGACAGTGGTTATAACGTTCATGCTGGTTGTCATCCCGATCATCATCATGGTCATCATTGAGTATGCTCTAGAAGGCACGAATGACCCAATATTACAGGTAGATCTTGTCATCCTTGATAAGAAGCCATCATTCGATAGAAAGAGCTTAAAGAGGCACTGTGTTCCTTCCCTATCCTGCTCTAAAACTACCGCTTATCAACCTCGCTCCATGTAGAGTAACTCTCGTCCCTAGGGGTTTCACGTATGCACTGTATTGTAATCATACATTCTCCAACACTGGGGCGAAAGGCCAAACTATACGGAGAATCATGCAATCACTGCCGGTGGCGCCGGCTGTCGACAAAATGTGGAAATATAGTGGCCTCTCTGAGACCAGTCTCAAATTTGTCAAAGGTGATTGGAAATGTTTTGGCATCTCAAATTTCGAGAATATGAAATAGAATCGGGTTTCTAAGGTGAAAGACATTGCTTCCTACCAGATTCGAACCCACGGACCCTCGCATGAGGCATCAATCGCCAGCACTAAGGGGGGCAGCACGCCTTAAACCACTAGGCCAAATCCAAACTCCTCACAGCGCCACCTATCTCCATTCTTCCGATATAGTGACACTGCACCCAAACCGGTACTATTTGCGCGGAGGATTGAGCAGACTGTCTAGGCCTATTGATTTGCATCGGCTGGTACGGTAATCTACTAGGCTACATGATCTAGGGCCTAGGGCCTGTAGGCTACCGGTACCTTCTTGAACAAACTGCAAAACGACGCCACCATCACATGACCATCCATGCCATTGGCATTGCCATCATCACGGCCATGTCGCCATCGGCATCATCAAGCATATCGATCATTGCGATAGGCGCACCCACCATATCAGCTGCATATTCTCTCTACCCGGCCTTGTTTTGGCATCACCCATATTTCTTTCAGAGGTTAAAATAGATTTGATGCCAATTTACCTCGGAAGTTAGTCTCTCGAGAGGGGAGGGGGAGGGGGTCAAGAGAGAGACTAACCAAGGTCATGAGGTTAGGGTAGCCTAGGCCTAGGCCTACTCTTCATTCCAAATCCCCTTGGCGCGAGGTTTTCGGCCGATATCTCCTCAACGGCTGGGCCAAATTCAACATACCATACATCAATAAACTTGTCTTTCTTGCCGGTATCTTTCTGCTATCTTCATTTTTTGCGTAAGGCCTGCATAACGGATCTCTTTCTCAAAACCCATTTCATTTCGCGATGCTGTTCAGTGCAGTTTACACGTGCGCGATGCATTGCGTCATTTCAAAATGGCCGCCATTTCGGCCGTCAGCACAAACGGTGATTTGTGAAACAACTTTTTTCTGTCACGTTTTTCGGGAAATTGACTGTGATGACGGCTGTACCGCCAAGAAAGATAAGTCAACTGACGTATGTTTCATCAAAATCGGCCCAGCCGTTGCGGAGCTATCGTTGATAAACCTCGCGCCAAGGGGATTTGGAATGGAGAGTAGTCCTTTTGCGGCATCAATCAACCAATTTTGAGATGGTCCCTAAGTGCTGTAGGCAGTAGGCCTAGGCCCTACCTATATATATCACTAACGTTAGGCCTAGGCCTATATGTTATGAATTCGTTTGTGGAATTTGGAAACCAGAACGAAAGAAAGAACGATTTCTCACCAAAGTAAGCATTCTCTCCAATATGAAACAAAGCTTCGATTTTCTCCTCTTGCGAGAACTCATCTGGTGAGGTGATCGCCTTTGAGTAAAGAAGTATTGTCTTCTTATGCAAATCGGTTTCCTTCTTTACTGTGTCATCTTTTGTTCTTAGGAAGAATTTCCCAGTTGCTTTGCGCATTTGTGACAAGAGATCCATGATTTAGACTTCCGAAAGTAACAATAAAGTCATCGACGATGAGAAAGGCACCCCTGCTGCTGCTGCTGCTGCTCCATGACGTCCCGAAAAACCCCGCCATTTCCACTGTCGCGATTACGTTTTGACGTCAATGTATTCGACGTCCTGACGTCACGTATTCAAGACGTGTACGCCACGAGGCCTGGCGACTGTAGCCTAGCAACGAATCTTTTTACTACAAAAAGTATTCCTTTTTTATTCATTCACACGTTTCGTTCACTGCGTACACGTTCGGGAAATAGCCTAAGACAAGAAATTGGTTCGCCAGGTCGGCCTGGGGCCGTATGACAGCGAATGGTAAGCTCCTGACCTTCATTATGTTCAAGCCGATTTTTGACAGGCAAGCCACCCGTCTCTCACGACTTTCAAATTTCATAAATCATCAGGGACCTACTTTCAGTTTCACAGGAAATTCAGCAACGACGTTAATTCAATATCAAAACGTTTTGTCATTCATTCATCCCCCATGCAGTTCCACCAATGGAAGACATTACACCACCCAACTGCTGTGAGTGTGTGAGGAGTGTCCGCGACAAGATCGCATCCGAATTGGATACCATTTGGGCACATCTAAAGAAAGTGGAACGTGATGCAAAAGTTGTAGGTATTTCGGGGAGGAACTTCGAACCACCTGTCGCCTATCTGGACAGCTAGCCCCCTATACGCTCCACTGCGGTCAGAATACCATTTATTCCTAGGGTATAATTATATTTTTCACCGGGAATAATAATCATTTCTCCTCTGTTGAAGAATTACTCTTTGTGGGAATTAATTTTCGACGTGGAATGATCGGACGTTATCGGTAAAAGTCTACTGGCCAATACATTTCAAGGCTGTGTTTGCCGGCGGGGGATTTGATTGGTTGCCGAATATTCCCGATTAAGTAATTACATGTATTTTTGTCCCCATTAACATTTTATCATCAGTGATTGCAGTTCAACTTTATCATTTCGAACTATTTCTCTTCCAGGGTCGCATTCTGAAAAACTTCTGTGATCGTCTGGTGACAGTGGTTATAACGTTCATGCTGGTTGACATCCCGATCATCATCATGGTCATCATTGACTATGCTCTAGAAGGCACGAATGACCCAATATTACAGGTAGATCTTGTGATCCTTGATAAAAAGCCATCATTCGATAGAAAGAGCTTAAAGAGGCACTGTATAGAGCTTGTGCAGGTGACGTCATCACGAAAAAATCCGCCATCTTGCCGGTCAAACTGACGTCAAATGACGTCGGCGACCCACGTGGTGCAGTTTGTCGTCAGCGCAAGTGGATGTTGCGTCTTCAACCATGACGCGATCTGCACGTGGCGCACTTTGTCGTTGACCGCCAGCATGGCGGACCGCCGCCGCGGTCAAACGTGACGTCATAATGAGCCGCTGCACAAGCTCTATTCCTTCCCTATCCTGCTCTAAAACTACCGCTTATCAACCTCGCTCCATGTAGAATAACTCTCGTCCCTAGGGTTTTCACGTATGCACTGTATTGTAATCATACATTCGCCAACACTGCATGGGGCGAAAGGCCAAACTATACGGTATTGGAGAATTATACAATCACTGCCGGTGGCGCCGGCTGTCGACAAAATGTGGAAATATCGTGGCCTCTCTGAGACCAGTCTCAAATTTGTCAAAGGTGATTGGAAATGTTTTGGCATCTTAAATTTCGAGAATATGAAATAGAATCGGGTTTCTAAGGTGAAAGACATTGCTTCCTACCAGATTCGAACCCACGGACCCTCGCATGAGGCATCAATCGCCAGCACTAAGGGGGCAGCACGCCTTAACCACTAAGCCAAATCCCCATCTTCCAAAAAATGGTTCTCAGTACCCTGCAGGTAGACCATTGTGGCGAATGGTCGGATGGAGTCATGTCAGCCTGCCTAAGCCTGGGGCCATATTCATTAAGCCTTCGCAACTTCGCCTGCACGCAAATCTATTGTAAATGTAAGGCAGTCGCTGAACAATAGGGCATGTGCCGCCAAACAATAGACTTGCGTGCACGCAAAGGTGCGAAGGCTTCGTGAATATGGCCACAGCACGGAGACCAGAGATCCAGAGACACCCCAAAGCTGTTGGAGAGATGAGAAGATGAGAGTATACTAAGTGTTGCTACCAGTCAGCAGCTTTTGACAGCGTTGATCGCGATCATGGAATCTTGCATGAAGAACTCCGTTGCATGGGGGTCAATGGTGGTATAGCTCGATATCCAGTATTCGCATGGACAGAGTCCTGTGATACTTAATATCTGAGCGTACACATCGCGGGTACCTTATTCACAAAGCCCCCGTAACTTTTACACTTGGCGAACTTATGGCAACCTGCTATCTGTAGCAACTGTGATCACATCGCAACCTAATGCAATCGTGTGACCTGAATCAGCAATGAAATTGGCTGTTAAACCCACGACTTACAGCAACCTCAGGAAAATTTAGCTCCATGAAGCTATTTTGTCGCAGGTTGCCAGAGGTTGTCAAGACAAGGTTGCTATAGGTTGCATAACCCACTTATACATGTACATGCGATATTCAAGCAACCTTCGGGTTGCTGGTGTTGAGTTCTAAGTTTGCCGGAGGTTGCTATATGCAAAGTTGCCACGTGTAAATGGGCCTTAAGAACATTACTATTGTCCACTTGCGGGCAACCTGTTGGTGATTACAGAGTTTTGGCAAAGCCCCGAAACGCCAATCCCATTGTTCGATGCCACGAAGACAGCACCGAACATAGGATAGACGTTCGCGTCGGCGTTTCGGGGGCTTTGCGAAAATGTCTATCATCAGAAAAGTTGCAGGGGCTTTGTGAATCATATCCGGTTTCGAGGCGATGCCACCTGCCTTTATTAGGGTTCCATATGAGATCGGTTTTGGGCCCTCTCTTTTTTCGGTATGGACGTAAAAATTTACTTAGGTTTTAAATCAGATTTGAAGACGAAAACCTCACCAAATTCTAACCTCTTCCCCTCCAGAAATTTGGCCAGAATACGGCAACCTGCCTTATTGGGATCGGAGGTTTAATGGGCGTACCACTTTTTCTCATCCACCTGGAGAAATTCGCCCAAGCTCGAAGCGAGTTGGATCTGCTTGTCCCGTCGGAGGAGGGGGCGAGGGTACCAATATCGCAACAAGAACAAGGAGCTGGAGGGGACCGTGACCCAGCAGACGATGATGATTGGGAGAGTGACCGATCAGACGACTCGGGAGGGAGCTGGTCCGCAGGAGAGGTTGCCGAAGTTAGTGGCGAGACGGGGGAAGGTTTTCGGAGAGAAGTCTACCACAATTACGATTAAATTTGAACACTTTTTTGCAATCGGATGCGGGAGTGTGCCTTTAATGATTTTTACGTTTTCTTGAGTATTTTATCAAAAAAACTTTTTAGATTGAATATAAACTGACAGGTCTGGACTTACAATGTATAATATATGCACTAGCAAAGTACCCGTCGATGTCGGGTCGTAAACTGCTCAACATGATTCCGCTGTCCAACTCCTCCCACGAACCATTTACGCCGCTAGGCTTGTTTTGTAATATTTTCTCGATCATATTGGGAACAAAATCTAGAATCTTGAATTCAATAAAGAATACGCACCTTTCTGGAAACTATTATTTACAACTTTATTTCTCAATAATGGATGTCATATTTATTACAAAACATGTTTTTAAAACTGAAAACATCTCTCAGTATTCCACTAAAATATTCACACATCAAAGTCAACATTGAGGAACAATTTACCATGGTTTCCACACCATCCATGTTGATTGAGCTCAACCACCCAATGGCACCTTCGCGACCAATACTCCATAATAGGGAGTTTTCGCAAAGCCCCCGAAACGCCAACGCGAACGTCTATCCTTTTGTTCGGTGCCCTCTTCCTGGCATAGAACAATGGGTTTGGCGTTCGCGTTGGCGTTTCGGGGGCTGTGCGAAGACTCCATAATAACACAAGTTTCAAAACGTCCGGAACGCGTGCGAGCTTCGGAGCGATGCGGAGAGGACCTGATTTCTTCAGGATGATTTCAAAATAGACTTTTTCAAATTCGCTGATTAAGTCTCCGTCGATGAGGGAGATCATCGACACAAACCGCTATTTCTCAATTCTGAGCTGAGGTAAACGCTTCAACTACAATCCATTAAAGGGACCCTACAGGCAGCCTCCTCAGACATTTTGATGTGCTCATTACGCCGACTGGTTGACAGGAGAATGCTGTGTTAACACTAGGGTTTTATATCGAATCGAATTCGCAATAAAGGCTTATTCCGATACAACGCGTCACACTCAATTCGAAATAGATCACTTTTATACCGATTTAACGAAACCAGTATTTGTATCGGTTTCGATGCGCGTTAGCCGAATCGAAATAGTTATCGCGGAACACTTTATTGCGGGTTGAGTGTGACGCGTTTTGTTTCGCATCGAAATCGGTTTAGTTGTAGTGTGACGCGGCCCGGCGTACCAAATCGATCTCCGTATTTCGATTTACGGAAACCGATTTCGATGCGCAATAGGTGTGAACGCAGCATACATTTTGAGCCCAAATCCGTAGGTTGTCAGTTGCTAGCGCCACCAGTGATGAAGTGACCACACTGATATGATAGCTCTAGTTGACTATAGGGTCCCTTTAAAAGAAGAAAACATTCTAGGTTCTGTTGGATAGCAGTTGACAGCGTTGCAAGGTTTCTGAACTTGAAAACTATTGAAGTACACCATAACAATTCACTGTCAAAATCTTGGTTCGATCAAAATGATCATTGAAAGTACGACCCTGGTAAAAAAGGGATGATTGAACCAATGACCGAACCACTTTCAATGAAAAACTTGTTGTTTTTGTAAGAATTCCTCAGGTTGAAAGTGACAGCACCTCCTACTGTAAGAGCATTGTAATACGAACAATTTCCTCCTCCCCATTCCTGATCCCTACACATGGAATACTTCGTCAAAACTGACTAAATCCATTCTCCCATAGCAGGAGGAGCGAAAACCCCTGCTGTGGGAGGATGACTAAACCTACCACACTGCCACATGCATTTACTTCATACCCAACTGGTCATCCATATCACCATCAATAGCCTACCTGGCCTGGATTGTTCATGATTTAGGCATTTACATATTGCTAAAAAAAGGTCAGGGGTTGTTTGCATAAAACATCTTAAGTGTAAAATTTCCCTTAAACTATTGTTCCAAACAAAAGATAAGGGAAACTTTATACTTAAGATGTTTTATGCATACGGCCCCTGGGATTTTCAAAAATTCTACGACCAGCTGTCGACCAATTTGTTAAAACCGAGCGCTGCTAACAATGCTCTGAAGAATCCAGCCTTGGACGTCTACTGACTTAAAGAATTTGACCAACAGATTCATTCAGAACCTTGGAATGACATAAGTATGTGCGTTCTTTCATACTAAAAGGGAACAAGGTTAGATTTTACCAAGTTCATTCTGTAAAGATCCTTCTTGTTATCAGGGAATTGTATTCAGATCACCCTGGTTCATGAATAGACTACCTATTCTTTTTTACCACTAGGTGGTACAGAAAGATTCACCACAACACTTGATGAACAATGAAATCACAACTGCGTGATGTAAACAAAGAATTTTGCATTAATTTTATTTGCTATTGGAGAACAAGAAAATTACTAAAAGACTTTGCATTAATTTTATTTGTGGTGAACAACAGCTCTGTAATTGTTCATTATCATGAAAAACAAGATTTGCTATCAGTGAACTAGAGAATTACTATGTGTATCAATAATTACTGATCACTCTGAGATTTTTACAGCTTCATTCCATAAGATAGGTTTCTATGGGATTAATCATGGTGAACAACAACTGCTTTTGGTGAACAAGAGAATTACTAGCATTAATTGCTGTTGTCTCTCTAAGATGTTTACAGCTTCATTCCATAAGATAGGTTTCAATGGGATTAATCATGGTGAACAACAACTGCTTTTGGTGAACAAGAGAATTACTAGCATTAATTGCTGTTGTCTTTCTAAGATGTTTACAGCTTCATTCTATAAGTTTCTATGGGATTAATCATGGTGAACAACAACTGCTTTTGGTGAACAAGAGAATTAAGCATTAATTGCTGTTGTCTCTCTACGATGTTTACAGCTTCATTCTATAAGATAAGTTTCTATGGGATTAATCATGGTGAACAACAACAGCTTTTGGTGAACAAGAGAACTACTAGCATTAATTGATGTTGCCTTTCTAAGATGTTTACAGCTTCATTCCATAAGATAAGTTTTTACATGCTTAATCATGGTTAACAAGATGAATTAGTATTGTAGATTGGTACCATGATCCTCCGCTAGATGGATATAATGAGGATTGGTCCAGCCTATTTAAATACCTGGATGGACCCTCAGAATCCTGAGGATCCATCTGGGTACTACTTGCCACCACGGGAATTCCAGGTAGTCATGAGGTGATGGATGATACATGGATTATATCACAAAATATGGCACAGCACAGGACTCGATCATTGTTGAACAGTCGAATAGAAAGGTATAGGCCTACGTCACTTACTAGTAAGCCCATTTAAACTGTTTTGTTACTTTCCCCTTGCGCGCAAAGGATGTCATTTTCAACGACGTGCACGCATGCGCTTGCGAGCTTGGAGAATGTGGCCGTATGTTTGGAGATTGAATTTAGGCTATACCGATCCTCATAATATCCATCTAGCGGAGGATCGTGGTACCAATCTATTGTTTTCTCCTGATGACACTCACAGTATTCACTTCATATTTCACGAGTAGTCCCTTACGGAAAGAGAGCAATTTCAACACCGCTATCGCTGAACTAGTTCAGAACTGATTTCACAATGCCTGAAACAAAAGGGGGCGCAACAATCAACTAGTGATGACACAGATAATGTACTTTCCTTGAGACATGGAAAACATGTACTTCCAATGAGACAACCTACCAAAAGGCACAAACATGCAGGGGACAAGATGATTTGTTTTTGTTTGTAATATCTTAGGTCTTATAAGTGGAAACACTTAGGAACTAGAAATTGACTTACCAGTCAATTTGAAGACCGCCCTTGGAAATTGGGATACTAGTAGAGAGAGTTCACTGATAGCAAAATAATTAGCCGTCCAGTGCAAAGAAATGTAGTAGTATTTAAAAAGGCAGCAGAGGGTTAATGGATGAGGTTCAATAGACGGCATGCATGATCAGGATGTTAATGATCAACTGGTCATTAAGTGGGTTACTAGGTCATGGAAGTAGGTCCGTTATAACCTACAATTCATCAGATTAATTTGATACCAAAGATGAATACCTTGACTCAACTGGTCTTTAAGTAGGTCACTATAGGTCACTGAAATAGGTCAGTTCAAACTTACACTTCATAAGCTTCAGTTTGATACCAAACACGACTATCTTAGCTCTAGCGGTTTTTAAGTAGGTCAGTAGGTCATGAAAGTGGGTCAGATGGAATCTAGTCTTTATAAGCTTCAGTTTGATACCAAACACGACTACCTTAGCTCTAGCGGTTTTTAAGTAGGTCAGTAGGTCATGAAAGTGGGTCACAGAGAATCTAGTCTTTATAAGCTTCAGGTTGATACCAAACACGACCACCCTAGCTCTAGCGGTCTTTAAGTAGGTCAGTAGGTCATGAAAGTGGGTCAGATAGAATCTAGGCTTCATAAGCTTTAATTTGATATCAAACACGACTACCTTTAGCTCTAGCGGTCTTTAAGTAGGTCAGTAGGTCATGAAAGTTGGTCAGATAGAACCTAGTCTGTTCGTACCTCATATACGACTATACCTTATATCATGCCACATATAGTACATATACAGATCAGCTCTCCTCACTTGACTTGCATATTCATTCCCCAAACGAGGATTAATCAATCCACATGTTTTGCACTTTGATGACAAATATCATGTCCTACATGTAGTCCTAGTTATGTTATTTTTAGAAGGCCAGGGAGCGCTTCAAAAAATACTGGTTTAGAAATAAATAAACGAAGTGGCTATTTATCAAGCCCGGCTCGCTAAACAGTACGCAAAATTGGGCTTAAACGTCGAGCTGTCCGTATTTCCGGAGCCAGGTGATAAATACTCTACCACTGTCTTCAGTGTGTTGATTGGCACATCGCAAAGATGTGGGGCCTACACCCCTGAGGTCGAGGGTTCGATTCCCGTGTGGTCGTATTTTTCACTTTTTTTTCTTTTTCTTGTTTTCCTTTTCTCAGAAAATTATGTCGACTTTCCAAATTTCTACATAGAACAACTGGTTAATTATTTTTTCTTAGTGGTGACACTGGTAAAATCGTCTACAGAATCGTTGCATCATCCTGCTGGGCACACCCTGGTGGTGTTCGGACTCACCGGCAGATTCTGACCCACAAACCCCAGCGGATTAATCTTGAGACTGACGAAAACCGAGAGTATGAAGCTAGGCATGCGACCACAGTGTCTAAGATTTGGGTCATCACACAGAAACAAGGGTTGAAAAAGGGATAAATTGGCTTCGGAGACCCCCATGCTGCGAGCAATGAAGCACCACCACCACACTGCCGACTTCCGAACTAAACAAGCTGAATCCATTGCATATTCATGAGGAGGCGTGTCTTTATTGCCAGCTCGACGAACAATGCAGAATTTGAAGCCTGCTTGTCAAGCTAGCTCGATAAATAACACTGAATCCACGTACTCCTCATCGAGCGGCTTGACAAATAAGACCGAAAGTAGTGCTTATTCATCGAGCGGCTCGATAAATAAACCCGGTCATAAATAAATAGGCCTACAGACGCATTCATGACATTGTTTATAAAGTCCGATTTCCTGGTATTTACAACCAAGTTTTGCCACGTGTATCACATCAATGTGGTTAGGAATGTTGTGTGTGCATGCCACACCCTGAACAGCCGACAGTTTCAAGTTCACTACCTACCATCACACCCTATGGCATTATTCCTTTCTGGCTTAATCAAAAAAATTAGGGCGGTCCTACAAGGAAGGCAGTGAGGGGAGTGAATGACAGGTCTTAATCAATTAGGGGGTAATTACTCTTGCAGTAATCCTTAGTGTGACTGTATGGGGCAATACTCAGAGGTATATTGTATACAGGTTTGCAGAATTGTGGCATTATGGTGGGGTGGGATTTGAGCTTGAAGAAAAGCTGAAGTTTGACCTTTCTCAATGCTTCAAGCATAGAGAAAATCTGACTTCAATGAAAGTGTGGCTGAAGTCAGACCCTAGCATACCGCCCGTCTTGCTACATAAAAAAGCCGGAGAACTAACCCTTGCAGTTCTGAAAATGCCCAATGGTTGGCTTTCTGACGAGTGTGTCATAGATGAATTCAATTCAGATATCTAAAATCGCAATGGCTACATGTATTTGTACCGTCACGGTGCAAATAACGCCAAACCAGTTCTTTTTCACACCGTTGTAAACAGCCAATCAGAAAGCTTCATTCCAGACATGCCAGATGAGGCGGTTTTTGCAAAGAATTGTCCGGCCTGATGAAGACCCGTTTGAGTCGAAAATTCGCGTAAACCTCTGGAAAACGACATCATTTTGTGTGTCGATTGTTGTGCCTTACTTTGTGGACCTTTCTAGCATGAGCCCCGGTGGCCGAGTGGTTAGCATGTGTAGTTATCAAACGGAAGGCCGCCCCGGGTTCGAGCCCCATCATGACAGTTCATTTTTTTATCAATCAGTTTCACCTCCTTTTATTTTTCTTGTCGCCTTTTTATCGATATTGTGATATCGATCCGTGTTACTGTCAGAAAATGGTGACTCGGAACTGCATTCTTGAGCCAAATTTTTTTCTAAAAAAATAGGGGGGGGG
>NMRB01000356.1:316478-331067 GCA_002633025.1 Notospermus geniculatus | reverse complement strand
AAAACACTCGTTTATAATGAGGAACCGTCTTGACCTTTCCTCCTGACAGGGCGGCGCTGTGAGCAGTTGTACTGAAGACATTAAAAACAGAGCAAAGCAATGTAAAAACGTCACATCACAACATCGTTGACATACAATGTAGTGTAATAAGGACGAAATGTCAAAAAAAGAGGTAAAACTGCCCACAGTGCCTCAGTGGCAGAAGTTAGCAGGTTCCACATTAGTGTTTCATCACTTGCATGGGTATTGGCAACACCTCTCAACACTGGGAAATCACAAAACCAGTGCGCACGAAAATATTGGTTGATAACTTTCCCTTACAAGCAAACATAAACGACTCTGATGGCAGCAAGAATTTCCTCAGCAAATTTCATCACAATAGACTCTATCGTTCCAAAAGAGTGCTGCACCTGAAGGGGCAGTGTCCTGACGTCCCGCACGTCATTTCTGAACACCATGACGTGACTAAAAAAAATCCAGTTATTTCAGCGATCATGACGTCGGGAAACAATTTGATTTTTTTTCATCTCACGTCAAGCCATCATGGAATGTAGTACAGGACGTGATGACGTTGTCCCGTCAGCTGCTGCACTCTTTTGGAGTGATAGAGTCTATTTCTTCCCAAAATTCATTAAAGATAAAAGTCTAACCCTTTTTTCCACGGTTCTATATATCTTCTACCACAGCTATTCCTGAGTTTTTCCTGTCATTCTGTCCTCCAATACTAAAACTAACGGCAGCATCCCTACAAGTGACCATTGGGTAAATGGTTCACTGAAGTAATAGCTTATCATGTACTGCCAAGTAAACTCTAGTGTACATCACAGTGATTACTTCACTCAACCATCCCCCCACTGATTCTCAGTGGAGTACTGCTTTTTAATGCCACTGGAGGGCAGCAAACATGAAGCTCCCTATAATTTGGAGTTTGATAATTTTGAAACATAAATCCTCCAATAAAACAGAGGTTTCATTTCATGTTCTTGGTTACAAGAAGCACCTAAAATGTGTGGAAAACAACAAATAACCATGACAACAACTTGAATGAACACTGAACAGAAGTTTGGAATATTTTATACAAGTTCAACACTGATTTGTCTGTCTGTGTTAATGGTTAAGTCATCCACTCCCAGGTTGGAGCAGAGAATATTTTCTTGGGTGAGGTTTTCAAAAAGCCTTGGAAATTAATTTGAAAGATTTTGAAGAAAAATTCTTCTAATGGTTGATAGGGAAAATGTTTCTTCAAATATTTTCCAATCAATACCGTAGGATAGGAGAAAACCTTGACAGGAGACGCCAGAGGCTGGACTTGGGGGCAGATGAGTAACATGTCATCATAATGGCATCCTAAATAAACTGAGCACAGGTGTTGCAAGTACTTTTAGTCCAGAATATTCAGGACGTGACACCTGCTGCCCATCTGGTATAATTTTAAACACAGCCTTCTACATTCTTATACAATGACAATTTGTGTAATTGTGGCCTAATTTTCAGCTTGGTTGTGATACTTCTGTCATGTGCACCCATGATGGAATTTCATTCTGACGATTGTGGTAGAGATTAACCACATGATCACATGATAATCATACATCCCATGTACATTATATAGGTGGAAGGATGTATCACATCCCAGTATCTTGATCACGCAATGAAGTACAACTAGGTCGTTGTCATTTACTATTAGAGACAAAAATATTGAACTGAGGAGGAAGGTTCGTCTGATCGCCTTGTCTTACAGGGATGGATCCAGGATTTGGGAAAAGAGGGGGCGCACTGTGCTAGGAACATTGAAACCTGCGGTGAATTTCAATGTTTTGCTCCAAATTTCAGAATTTCACGCCGTCGACTTTACAGATTTGTTGGCCGAAAGGGGGGCCCCCTTGGATCCGCGGCTGTCTTAACCCGTCAGTGCATGACGTTGGATCATGGTCATACATGTAAATTTGGTATTTCATACTGTGTTTGACATGGACCTGAGCCTGTGAAAAAACAATGCGTGCCAGATACCAGGTAAATGGAGGTTACACACACACAATTTTAGAATTAAAGATGGTGCCACCTTACGCACAGGGGCGTGCAATCGCCGACGCAGCAAAAGGGTTAATTTGGGATCTGGGATGGTGAAAGAAATGTCGTGCCAGTGTTGGAGGAATCTGGAAAGCCTACAAAACCCAGCACTGGCAGAGAATAAGCTGTTCGACAACTTTTCAGGAGTTGTACCACCTCTTGAGGTGGATTCTGAAAGTGATCGACTCCATTGTAACATCGTAATAGCTCAAAGTCAAAGTAAGGGCTCGTTTCCACCAGCACATGGCGTTAGCGGTAACGTCAGTGTTCGAATCACTTCTATGGTGAGTCCATTTACTGTTGCAACCGCACTTTCACGTCAGCATCGAACTGCAGTGGAAACAGTCAATGAACGCCGACCCCATATGCTGGTGGAATCGAGCCCTCATACCCCCATGGCCCAACCAACCAATCCACCCAACCTGCAACCATGCACCCACCATTTGATTATTTGAAGTGATGTGGACCCAGTAGGAAGTTAATGCCCATCACGAGGAGAGAAGAATGAGATTTTTGCTTTTTCAACTCACGCATGAAAGTCCAGACAAATTTGTTCGATAATTTTACAGCTGCCTTCATTTTTAAAACATCACAATGTGGGCATAAGTTTCACCAACTATTTTCAGCTGCTCGCCCAGTACTATAATTAAAGTTGCAACTTACCAGGTATTACCAAATGAGATATACGCAGTACTAGCAGAACTTCCCTAAAGCTATGTGCACACTGAGCTTTAGTTACTGTGCGATCTAAGCTGCAGCTGTACAGGTAATCCACAAAATCTTGCGACTACGAAATCCTCTAAACGGCTGCGCCGCTGTGTGAACACAAAGGTGCAAGAAATGAAGAATACTGTAAAGCAGGAAAATTTCGCGTGCAGGAAATTTTTCGCGAATTTCGCGAGAGTGTATGAGTCGCGAAAATTTCCTGTCGCGAATATAAATACAGGCAAGTGATAAATATGGTCCATGAAAAAAACAGGAAAAAAATGGCAGAGACTCGCGAAAATATCCTGCAGCGAATATGTCTATAAATCTTGATTCGCGAAAATTTCCAGCCGCGAAATTATCTTGCTTTACAGTAAGTGCCTGTGCGGTGAATAAGGCAGGATTTGTATCGGCATCACGCGAGTTAAAGAGGAATTTAGTTGCAAGACATCGCCAGCAAATTCTAATAACACGCAAGCGAGCATTGCGCACTGCTTGCGCGGCCTAATGCGTCNAAATAGAGCCCTTTTTTGGCATTAATTAGTTTATACCAATTAAACGGAAAGTACTTTCGTAAAAAACGGATCGTTACGCCCTGCAGGCATCAGGCCTGTACCTTACAGACTATGTGGGAAACTGATGTGTCGCATCCCAAGTCTGCAAAATTGTTTGCGAACTCAAATTTTGACAACCTGTTATAACTTAATTAACTCCATCGTAATTAGTCAAAATGAACAATTCTTTCACAGAACGGGAGCCTAAAGGTTGTAGCTAAAACATTTCGTTAACATCAGTTTGTTACTTTTTGTCATGAATATGTTAGGACGCTTGTTTTCAAAGAGCGTCAATAAAGTCGGCATAGGTAGCCCCCAGCCTTAATAGAGAGGTCCCATTTAGTAACAAGTTTCACAACCCTACTGGCCTTCTTCTGTTGAAGAAATGTAACTTTGTGAAGGGCAGAATTACTTTATTTAAGTCATGAAGGAAGCAAGACTGGGCTCTTAGAATTTTTAGGGCACTGAAAAATCTATTCAAAAAGAACCAATTTGCCTTGAAAGTTGTCATAACCCATTGCACCACAGCAACAGATTCGGGCCGGATGGTCACTTCTGCCTTTTAGCAGGTCACAAATTTCAGGGCATGAAGGCAGTATTGGAGGGCGACACAGACATTACCTTGACTCACTTAATGCCTTGAGGAAGTGAAGAAAATGTGCACAGGAAGATCCAACAGAAATCACAACTGGTTCAAAAGAGTCATGAAGAATTATTACTAGGCCTACTCTCCATTCCACTTCCGAGTGGCACGAATTATCAACGATAGCTCCGCAACGGCTGGGTCAAATTTGACATACCATACATCAATCGATTTGTCTTTTTTGCCGCTACAGCCATCATCACTGTCATTTTCCCAATAAACGTGACAGAAAAAATTCTTTCACCAATCACAGTTTGTGTTTACGGCCGAAATGGTGGCCATTTTGAAATGACGCAATGCATCGCGCACGTGTAAACTGCACTGAACACCAGGCGAAATGAAATGGGTTTTGAGAAAGGGATCCGTTATGTCGGCCTTACGAGAAAAATGAAGATAGTAGAAAGATACCGGCAAGAAAGACAAGTCGATTGACGTATGTTTCGTCAAATTTGACCCAGCCGTTGCGGAGTTATCGTTGATAAACCTCGCGCCACTGGAGAGTGGAATGAACTGTAACGGGGAAGTCACGAAAGAATTATCTTGTGCAAACCCATTAAACTACCTGATGGAAGATCAAAACTTATGCAACAAATGTTTTTGAGCATCGTAGGAAAACTCATGATTCCTAGACCTCAGGCCCATCCAACTCAGAACGTAGGAAAGCTAGCAAGGAAATGGAACAAAATTGAGCACCATCCCTATGGTATACAAAAGGTGATATGTCTTCTTTGTAATTTTACATTATTCTCCGACACCTCATTCACTATTCCAAAACCCAGTACAAACTGTCCCCAACCTAATATGGGTCATGAAGCGAGGTGTTCTTTTCCCAATCCTCCGGCAATCCATTACCGGTACATAATGACTGCCATCAACTTTAATTCAAGTGAGATACAAAATACCATCCTCCACAACGGGGGTTTTTACTTCACACAAACTTCGTGTGCGAGTGTATGAAGAGGAGCGAGACGAAAGCCCTGCTATGGGAGGATGCAAAATACACTCGCCATCAGTTCAGTTATCAACCAGGAGAGGCAAAAACCTTCAGTAGAAGCAGAAGGTTCCACTGAGTTGCCCTGAGCCTGAATGCCCACCACCTACCCAATGAAATACCAGTTCATAAGGCTTCCCGTATTGCTTGTGTGCAAGGTTTTTCCCTCTTTCTCATTGAATTCTCAATAATTCCAAAGCTTTTCTCACCAAATTCCATCACTTTTTGGGTACTTACACTACACTTACATTATTATAGAAAAGGTCTCTGTTGTGTTAGGCAGCCATGAAAAGAGAGAACAGTAGAAATGAAACACAGCACCCAAAACTTAATTGAATGTAGTGTAAACTGTTTGAAATTGATCGAGAATTTGCCAAGCCAGAGTAATAAAACCTAACATACTGTACCTACTCAGTTAAAACAACAGTTCATTAGGTATTCGTAGATCAGTGGACCACCTTTTTCACCATGTGACTAAGTCATACTTATACCATTTATCAGGATTAGTTTTAAGTGTGATCATTGCTTACTTCACACCACATGAGAATGATTACCACAGTCACATGGTGAAAAAGGCGGTCTGCTGCTCGGCGAATAATTAATGAACTGCTGTTACAACTGAGCAGATACAGTATTAGCAACAAGGAATGTTGAAGAGACCAGTCCAAAGACAATTAGTGAAGTACATGGACAAAACCAATGCTGAAATCAAAAGTCAGATCCACTCTGTAAAGCCTGCCGCACACTGGAGTTATCTGCTGAGCAAAAAGTCATTCGAGAATGCTCAGCAGATAGCTCACGTGTGCGCGTATTTTTCGCTGTTACAACAAAAATACGCACATGCGAGCTATCTGCTGAGTAAGTGGTCTCGAATGACTTTTTGCTCAGCAGACGGCTCCAGTGTGTGGCAGGCTTTAAAGCCCCACTGTATTGAATGTGAAAAACGCAAATCATCGCCGTGATTCTCGCACGACGTCAGCGTAGTGTAAAATGTACTACGCTCTGTCGGAATACATTAGAGCTCTCCCTGCAGTGTTTTCCAATGCGTGCTGAAAACTAGGCCTTGATTCTGTGAAGTGCGTATCAGGCAGGCAAGCATTTTGGGGACTTTCACGAGGCTATGGGACCTCTATGTGCACTCTCCTAACTTTTTGAAAATATCGTAAAATTCAATACTGTGGGGCTTTAAGTGAATGAGGAACCCCAAACATGGAAGTAGAGGAAATTCACTGTAGGCCTCAACCCTTTTTTAGAAGCAACTGCACCCAACAAGTTGGTGAAAGGTGTGGGTTAGACCAGTTTGGCGGAGCCACCTATTGGTGAATGGTTGGGTTAGACCAGTTTGGCGCTTCATCTTCTAAAAAAATGTGGATTAGACCACTCCGGCATGAACTGATTTTGTACAAAAGGGAAGTGCTGGAAATGGCTGTCCTCAATTTGACCTTGAAAATGATTGACCTCGATTAGCCCACTCTGCCATGAATACATTGTATCCACATCTGTCACATAACAGTCTAAACTAAATTTTGTCATGGTTGAGGGTTAGCCCACTCTGCCTCTAAGCCCTTCAAATAGAAGCTCTATGTGTGTACAGTACTTCTGTGTGTTTTTCCTCCTCTGTGCTTGACATTCTCTTCTGACAGCTCTCCAAGGCCCCGTGCTTTCTTACAGTCGTTGTGTTTATAAAATCTCCATTTCATGCAAAGTTTCCATAAGTAGAGCACCTGTTTTTATAACCAAGGACATCTAGGAATAGATTTATGTTATGAATGAAGCCTTACGAACCGATTTTGCTGCTTAGTTTGACAAAATTTTTGGCATCTTTTCAATGCAGACGCCATGGCAATCTCGTTCCTACATCACACAATGTCACATGCTCTCAGTGCATTCTACGTGCATTGTATGAACCTCAATTCATACTGAAGTGAGACTGCTTCTGCGTAGCATTATCTCATTGAAGCGAGGAGGCTTCGTAGATCGTGGAGACCAGCAAAAAATTACAATAAACAAACAGCAACAGGAAAAGCTATTTAGACATACTCACACTTAGGAACCGAAATAGGCCGAAATATAATGCTCAAAGTATGGATGATGACCTATTGTACCAAAAACTATATCTGCACTGTATGAATATGGGCACAAAATTTCCATGGAAAAAACAGCCTCGGCTGCAAATTGCCTATGATATGCCTATGTACAGCACACTCAGTGCATTGCCAAAACAAGGTGGGGAGGATCGAATCTGCAAACTGAAACAAGCAGCCGATGACTCTAATTGTTCATAAAAAACAACAACCCTGAAGTTTGGCTGACAAAAATGGTAAAGCATACAGAGAATGGTAAAAAAGGCTTGCATTGCAACACAAATTCTGCGCCAGGACTGCTGCAGATCGGAAATATTAGGTATTTTGCACGCTCTACTTTCATGCCAGCTCCCTAACAGCCCCGGGTATTCTATAAGCTACGCTGTTCCAGCGTAGCTAAAAAGGTCTCTGTTGTGTTAGGTAGCCATGAAAAGAGAGAACAGTAGAAATGAAACACAGCACCCAAAACTCAACTGAATTTAGTGTAAACTGTTTGAAATTGATCGAGAATTTGCCAAGCCAGAGTAATAAAACCTAACATACTGTACCTACTCAGTTAAAACAACAGTTCATTAGGTATTCGTAGATCAGCGGAGTGCCTTTTTCACCATGTGACTAAGTCATACTTATACCATTTATAAGGATTAGTTTTAAGTGTGATCATTGCTTACTTCACACCACATGAGAATGATTACCACAGTCACATGGTGAAAAAGGCGGTCCGCTGCTCTGCGAATAATTAATGAACTGCTGTTACAACTGAGCAGATACAGTATTAGCAACAAGGAATGTTGAAGAGACCAGTCCAAAGACAATTAGTGAAGTACATGGACAAAACCAATGCTGAAATCAAAAGTCAGATCCACTCTGTAAAGCTTGTCGCACACTGGAGCTATCTGCTGAGCAAAAAGTCATTCAAAACTGCTCGGCAGATAGCTCGCGTGTGCGCATATTTTTCGCTGTTACAACAAAAATACGCGCACACGCGAGCTATCTGCTGAGCAAGTGGTCTTGAATGACTTTTTGGTCAGCAGACGGCTCCAGTGTGCGGCAGGCTTTAAGTGAATGAGGAACCCCAAACATGGAAGTAGAGGAAATTCACTGTAGGCCTCAACCCTTTTTTAGAAGCAACTGCACCCAACAAGATCATAATGAATGAAATGGTTGACTCTCTCCCAACTAGACATGCTAACAAAATGCAAAGTTCTGAAATCTCTGGCACTCAATGTGTGTTGAAGAATTATCATCATACTCGTGTTGTCGTACACCCATCCCATTCAGACTCGGAATCAGAATCGGATAACTGCTCGTCAGCCTCATTGAATTCACCCTCGCTACCACTACTACACGTGTTTCCCGCACTATCTGTCCGTACATCACTCACGGTCAAGCAGTCCACTGAATCGTCACTATCCCTGCGATCTATGTCATTATTAACTGAGGCAACGGTCGTATTGCTACCCGATTCAAGTTGATCCTCTGGTTCTGTGAAGTATAATGACACCTGAAATGCAATGGAATCAAAATGAACACCTGGAGAGAACCTGAAGGCAAAAATCAGGGGTCGTATTCAAAAAGTGTGATCATCGTGCGATTAAGACTTAGACATGTTAACTTCACTAAATGCACACACTTCCACCATGCATTTGACAAAGTTACATGCGTCTAAGTCTTCCTTTTTGAATACGGCCCCAATGTTTCCTCCCTAGCATATGAACGTGCCCCTGAGCAGGATTCCTGGTGAACACCCTACGCAGTTGTGTACCGCGCCCCCTTCGGTTTACTCGCTCTCCACAACTGCTTAACTTCGTAAAATTCGCCGCGTTTGGTCAACAGATGGCGCTGAGAGAGTCGACCAATGAGAGCACCGAGCAACCGGTAACCAAGCTGGCCTCAGACACATGGTAGCACAAGAACATTCATTGCCAACGTGCCAAAGAGTTCTGAAAGTAGCGTTCTGATAGGCTGTAAAACTCGCGCCAGGCCCTGGCGCCATCTGTTGACCAGACGCGGCGACTTCCACGAAGTAAAGCAGTTGTGGAGAGCGAGTAAACCGAAAGGGGCACGACTCACAACTGCGTAGGGAGTTTAGATTCCTGGGCAATGGGAGACTTTACTGCCGTTAGAGGCCACCACCAGTTAGCGGTCATAGGACGTCATGAAATTTGACACCACAGAGAAGAAATGCATGGCATGACATCATCCATAATGACATGGAGGCCATGGCTTATGTCTCTGACGTCAAATTTTGTGACGTTCTAGGACCGCTGACAGGCAGAACACTTGAAAATGAAATGGTCCATGGACCATGTGCTCACCGGGTTGGACATAATAGTCCAATGACAGAGGGAGGTACCGTATTTTCGCGACTATAGGGCGCACCTGACTATAAGGCGCACCCCCTAATTTCACCCCAAAACCCTTGACGAAATCCATACATAAGACGCACTGCCCTATAAGACGCACCTCCCTATAAGACGCAGTCATCAGGTGAACCACAGCAATGTTTCAGGATTCCTGGTAAACTCCCTACGCAGTTGTGTACCGCGCCCCCTTCGGTTTACTCGCTCTCCACAACTGCTTATCTTCGTAAAATTCGCCGCGTTTGGTCAACAGATGGCGCTGAGAGAGTCGACCAATGAGAGCACTGAGCAACCGGTAACCAAGCTGGCCTCAGACACATTGTAGCACAAGAACATCCATTGCCAATGTGCCAAAGAGTTCTGAAAGTAGCGTTCTGATAGGCTGTAAAACTCATGCCAGGCCCTGGCGCCATCTGTTGACCAGACGCAGCGACTTCCACGAAGTAAAGCAGTTGTGGAGAGCGAGTAAACCGAAGGGGGCGCGACTCACAACTGCGTGGGGAGTTTAGATTCCTGGGCAATGGGAGACTTTACTGCCGTTAGAGGCCACCACCAGTTAGCGGTCCTAGGACGTCATGAAATTTGACATCACAGAGAAGAAATGCATGGCATGACATCATCCATAATGACGTGGAGGCCATGGCTTTTGTCTCTGACGTCAAATTTTGTGACATTCTAGGACCGCTGACAGGCGGCCTCTACTAATGACAGTAAAGTCTCCCATTGCAGAATGCACACAGTATGAGCAAAACTGGCCCTACATCGCGGATCACTTGAAAAAACACTTTAGGGGTGGATCCAGGAATTTGCAAGGCAAGGGGTATGAAGATGGTGGTCACGGGCACCCATGCTGAAGGGGGTCTAGGAGTTCTCCCCCAGAAAACTTTACAACTGGAATGTTCTCAGATGCGACTTCTGGACAATCCTCACAAAAAATCGTTGGTTGCCAGGACACAGCCAAAATGACGGACTAGTCAAAACAAACCATGAATTTGGAAAGGATATTTAGTGTTGCCTTTCCTAAGAAAAAGAAATGA
Source organism: Notospermus geniculatus (assembly GCA_002633025.1). Classification (NCBI taxonomy): domain Eukaryota; kingdom Metazoa; phylum Nemertea; class Pilidiophora; order Heteronemertea; family Lineidae; genus Notospermus; species Notospermus geniculatus. Next base: position 320,623 of record NMRB01000356.1, on the reverse strand, counting down.
GGAGTGGATATAAAATTCTCAACAATGGTATAATGAGTCTTCATTCCACATCCGATTGGCGCAAGGTTTTGAGCCGATGTCTCCACAAAAGCCGGGTCAAATTTGACATATCATACATCAATAGGAGCTGTCAGTGAGTTGACCACTAGGTGTCACTACGGCCCAATTCAATGCATCTAGCGGACCCAGTCATTATCGATCGAGCAGCGATCACGTAGATTTTCCTGTACATTGGTCCGCTAAGACTTTGCTGCCATCTGTTGGCAATATGCGCGGCTGACTGCTCCTATTGATTTGTCTTTCTTCTCAGTATCTTATAATCCTAACTTCATCACAATATTCCCATTATTTCTCAATATTTTGACATTTGCATGTGAACTTGTGTACAAAGTGTAGTTCCACCATTTGCCCGCTGGGTACTGCGTGGTTGCGTCGATTTTTCGTAGGGGTGGGCAGCTACCCTAGATGCGTTCACGTGTTCAGCTGGGCTTTTTCCCATGAGATTGTGTGCTGGAAATGTTGATGCTCGCCGTTGTTATACAGTGCTCCCTTGCTCTTACGAACCTCGATTTTACAAACTCCCGGATATTACATGTACGAACCCAATGCTTGGCTCCCAAAATTCCTGTCCCCACGGAGGAATCCTCGCTATTACGAACTCCTCATCAATACGAACTTAACCCTTGGACCCCAAAGGGTTTGTAATAGCAAGGGAGGACTGTATTTGACTAAATTTAATTTTATTCTCTGATGGACAATAAATCTGTCAGCATGAGGTCAGATGAGTAGTCTGAGAGGTTTCTCTCCCCGAACAAATGGACTGATATGACGTTCGTCTTGCAGTGCAGGCAATGACATCATTTCAATCGAGTCAGCCAATTGGCAATGAAATGGTCCATGGACCATGTGCTCACTCGTTTGGACATAACAGTGTAATGACAGAGCTCGTACATGTCAGTTATGAGCAATCTGGGTCNTAGGTCATCTGACCTAGGGGTATATATGTACCAAGTTTCAGGTCAATAGCTGCAGCGGTTACGAAACGTGCCCTGCTAACGGACGACGACGGACGACGGACGCTGCGCCATTGTAAAGAGCTCACGGGTGAGCTAAAAAAAATTGAATTGTGTCTTTACCGTAGTTTGTACATTTCCCTGAAAATGGCCCATGTTCTTTTCTTTTTGTTTTTTCTCTTTTTCTTCTGTCTCTTCCCTTCTGTTTGAATGCAATTATCAATGATTCCAACATCCCCAGCTGAACAGGGTGGTTCACTAACAGAATATATCTTCACTCTGGAAAAAGATGAAACAATCACATATAAAAAACAAAGTACCAGTACACAGGTTCTTGTAAGTAGGGGGCCCACAGGTCCTTACACACTTTACTGACAATGTATTTATACGTTGTGAGTAAGTAAAGTGTGTAAGGACCTGTCCTGCTACAGTACAGGTCACAATTGACATCCCTACGGCTTCGCGTAAGTTACTCGTAAGTTACGCGTAACTTACGGCTTTGGTTTCGCGTAACTCACTGCGTAACTCGCCAAAGTCGCGTAACTCGCCTCGTAAATCACTGCGTAGCTAGCGAAATTCGCGTAATTCACCACGTAAATCACCTCGTAAGTTACGCGTAACATAGCTCGTGAGTTGTTGCGTAACTTACTCGTAACTTACGCGAATTTAGGGATGTCAATTGTGACCTGTACTGTATGGTCCCCCAACCACAAGAACCTGGAAAAAGATGACACTATACATATAAAAAACAAAGTACCAGTACACAGGTTCTTGTATGTAGTAGGCGGACCATAGGTCCTTACACACTTTACTGACAAAGTCAAAGTCAGTGTGTTAGGACTATGCCATGGTCCCCACCCCCCACCAACACAAGAACTTCTGTGACCAGATTAGAAAGTGACAAAACTGCATTCTGGAGCTACTGCTCTTGTGGAGTTTTAAAGCAATAGGGCAATTAAGGAATGAGTTAGCCGCAATTTAATTTCATGACGTTCATTCAGCCCACCTTATTGAATCATTATCACGCAGAATGAAAATTCTTTCCTGCGAAGGAAGCATCAATGTCAGCTTGATACGGTTGATTCCCATCACTGCAGGAATGCTAAAACGGAGTTTGATCTTGTTTTCTAAATCTTCTATCGTAGAAATACCGGTACGTGTTGTGTCAATTAAAAACCAACATGAGGCGTGAGGGGCCCCGAAAAGCTCATGAAAGTTGTCAAAATGCAAGCACACGCGAATTGACGACTTGGGCGCAGACATATTGGAAAACGCACTGGCTATTCGGCAAAACCGGAATTTAATGTCTGCTTAGGTACTTCGTGACGTCACTATATGGCTGTTCCTTCTCAAGTGGGAGGGTGACCTAACCTATTTTCAGACTAAAAACACGTGTTTCTTTGTTTACATTTTGGACTTGGGGATTCTCAGTGTGCATGCCCGGGGTGTGCATGGTGCAGTCAACCCCGGGAGTCAACCCTGATCGGTGTCTTCCCATTTCGCCCTTTCCCAATTCGCACCCTAATGGTTATTGGTTAGGGTCAGCTACCAGTATTTAATGGATTTACTGTTAGGGAGCGAAATGGGAAGGGGCGAAGTGGGAATTAATGGATTTACTGTTAGGGAGCGAAATGGGAAGGGGCGAAGTGGGAATTAATAACCCCCTGATCAGCAGGACGTGCTGCTACCTGGTATCCATCCAACCTACTGCAGCTAGATGAGTTGTTTAAACAGGTTTCTAAAAGTTAAGACTTGAAGCCCCTGCAGCTTCCTTCCGGACCCTCAATCGCCAGCACTCCCGGCCCCCACGCTCCTTAATTCTAGGGTACACATGCTTGTTCCTGAGTTTAATAAAAGGACAACCCCCTGGGCCCTTCTGGAAGGAAGCAAGGGAAATTTTCCACCCCTTTCTGCGCCGGCGGGCTTTTTTCATCCAATTAGACCCCCTAATGGAAGGGCCCAAGATATTTTCACCCCTTTTAAAGAATTTTTCGGAAGAAAAATCATTGTGAAGTACCCCTATTTTAAGTGTTTTTCGGGAATTTTTTCCCGAACAGTGCTGCCGAAAATGACCCCTTTCCCGCTAAAAGTGGAAAGAGCATGCGGTATGTGGTCACGTAGGGGAGGGCTGGTTGTAACACGTTTTTAGGTCTATTAATTACTTCCTAATTAATTCTGATAAATTTTGAGAAATTCCATTTCTCAAAATGGCATGGCAATTCTTCAGTGTCAGGGCCGTATTTAGCTTTTTGGTCCGGGGGGGGGCAAAAACCTCTCTGGGGGGCAAAAGACCTCTTTTTGCCCTTTTTGCCCAAAATCTGCATGAAAATCACGTTTTTTGGTTGGCTCTGGGGGGCAACTGTCCCCCNGGGGCAACGGTCCCCCTAGCCCCCCCCCCCCCGCTAAGAGTGTTAAAGTTTGGCATTATTGTACAGTGAAAGTGGTCTTTCGATTATTTGAACACCATATTTTTCCACAACCTCAATAAATTCAATAGGGCAGTGAAATTGAGAACGGTACGGCATCTGTCAGTGTAAAAGTACTGTTCAGTTCAGTGACAATCTACAGCAAGCTACCTGCTGCTGGTCCTACAGTATGTGCGCTATTAAATAGAAGCAGGTCTCTGCATTTGTCGCTTGAGTATGTTAGGTTTGAGGTTTCCCGCTAATAGTGATCACGTGTAAACCTACCTCCCGCTGTAATTATAACAGCCAAAATTGGCCTGAATATATTATCAGCCATACGTCATAATGACGTCACGGAGTACCTAAGCAGACCTTAAAGGGGCTAGGAAAATTTTTTCAAGCTTCGGTTATTACAAAATGCCAGTCTTTCATGATAAATTCCCACCGTCAATTCACTTTTTCAATTAAGTGTTAATTACTGGCACGCAGACAAATCAGTCATCACCACACCATGGAGAATTCACCACGTCACTGGGAACCTCTCGCTGTATGTTTTGTATGGAGCGAGCTTGTACTCTATTATGTTGATTAGGTTCCCAGTGACGTGGTGAATGCTCCATGACCATGGTGTGGTTTTAACTGATTTGTCTGGGTGCCAGTAATTAACAGTTAATTGAAAAAGTGAATTGACGGTGGGAATTTATCATGAAAGACTAGCATTTTGTAA
>NMRB01000356.1:264219-307915 GCA_002633025.1 Notospermus geniculatus | reverse complement strand
CTCTATTAGAATTCGAGATATGGGGGAAAAGGTGTCCAAAATGGCGGCCATATTGGAATCCAAGATGGCGGCCACAGCAGGGTGTTTTCTCCGGGGCTCCCGTGCTTAGCCTTAAGATGTCACCAAACTCTCCCGATCCCCCAAGTTTGATCAAAGTATCTCTTCAGGATTATTAGTTATGCTCCAAAACGTTTGGTGTGGCGGCCATCTTGGAATCCAATATGGCGGACATGTGACGTCATTTCCGATGGCACCGTTCGATTCGTCGACCCCGAAAATGTGGGTATAGGTCTTGGAATTATGCTTCTATCTCTATTAGAATTCGAGATATGTGGAAAAAGGTGTCCAAAATGGCGGCCATATTGGAATCCAAGATGGCGGCCACTAGGGGGCGATTTCGTCGGGGCTCCCGTCCTTAAATTAAAGGTAATGACCCATTCCACGTCTGTGCCAAATTTGGTGCTTTTATCACAAAATGAACGATTTGGCCATTTTTTGGGCCTTAGCAGCCCTACTAGTTACCACTCTGGTTGGCATGGCGTCCATTACCAACCACAGTGCTGACGGAAGTGGTGTTCAAGACAACCAGAAGTCCTCCAAAACCCGCAGGATCCCCTTAGTTCTCACTTATCACCCTGGACTGCCAGAGAGACATCTCTGCTATCGCTTGCCGCTTCTTTCCTACTGGTATACTTCATCTGAACCCCTCCATGAAGGACTGCTGTCCTGAGCCACCCTTCATTGCATTCCGGAGATCAAAGAGGGACCCACGGATTGTGACATCAAAAATGTTGTTTACTCCATCACATGTACGAGATGCCCAATCAACGAGTACGTCGGACAGACCATGCACTTCCGTAGAAGGAAGAACAACCACAAGTCCAACATCAGGTTAGTGAAAGAGGATGACCGTGACTGCTCGATACTGCTCACTTCAAACTGCCACGACACTTTGTCAAGGACCTGATGCTCAACATATACTGGAGACATGTCTGAATGAGACGACCCTCCGCTGATCAAAATTGCAGTGGACGTCGTTGACCCTTAAAAACCATCACCCGTCATGGCCGTCATGGTCTAAACACCCGGTGCTGAGTTCTGCTAACCACATAACTCCCCTCAGGCATACTACCAATACCTTTTCCAGCTTGAGTGGCAGTACCTGCCAAGTTTGGTATGACATACTACACATTTTCTTCTTTCCCCTCAGTACCAATTTTCCTACCAGGTTGAGTGGCGTGCGGCCGCTAAGACCTAGTTCTCCTATTGCCCATTCTCATTTCCATACTCTGGCCAGTGAGTTCGCAGGGGTCGCTCACCTCGGCTTTTACTCCCATTTTTCCTTCTATCTATTCATCTTTTACTTTGGCTATAGGAGTGTGCAGGTTGCAGCCCCAGTATTGGTTCACGTGGGCCTATAGTCCCTTTAAGTGACCATTATATTCGGTCCAAAATGAGCTTTCGACACACTTTTCGGTGCTAAATCATTATCGCCTTTCAAAACATTCAGCTGGTATAGGTAACTTTTTATGCCTAGTAGTGTCCGGGCTAATAATAAAGCCGATTATTCTGCGATTAATATGTTTTTTCGGGCATTTTGTGGTTTTCTACCGATTTCATAATTAAGAAATGAATCCGATTGGTTAAAATCCATGCGGGGTTTTCACAAGGCCCCTATTTACCGACGGAGTCCGCAGGTGAGACCGAGGCCGCTGACAATGCGGGCACACGTGCAACTCAGTCAATGTGGTTGGAGGTAAGTTTCACGAAAAAAATCGGATTTCATGAATGTAAGAAGCGTAGGTTGTATGAAATAACTAATGCTAATGAATGTTTAGCACTTGATGAGAACACCGGAGGGTTTTCTGCCAGTTTTGTCGTGTGAAACTCTTGTTTTTTCCCCTTTTTCCGGCGCAACTCTCGCGTCGCGGTGCCGGAACTAGGCTAAACAAAGAAATGAAATGACTCCTTGACTCCCTCTCACACATCGTGAAATGGGTATGTTGCGGCTACATATTTTCACCAGTAAGGCCTAACGCTTCTCATTGCAATCTGTCAGACGAGAAAGTCATCAAATTATGTGTTTTTGCACCGTGTTGTCACATTCATCATATCCGGTTCTCATCATCAGCAGACGCGTTTTCCGCCATTGTACGCAGGCCTATCATTCAGCAGTGCATCCATGTGCATTGGGTGTATATAGCGGACATGCAGTGTGCGTTGTGTGCCATGCCACGTTGGACATTCGTGGTTTTCACATTGTGTAGGCCGTGAATGTTTCGTATTGATGTCGCGATGGTCGTATGCCGCGATATGGTAAGGAATACGGCCTGTGTTGGGGCCCATAGGGCTTTATCTTCTGCCCAGCCGAGAGTGTTTTTTTTCAGCACAGCGTGTTTTGTCAACAAACAAAATGGCGGCGTTGAACATGCACGAGTCAGTCAGCTAGTCATATTCAGTGAAGCTGGTAGCCTATGCCTAATCATGTATAGTTAAAGGTCATGATTTTGTAGTGTCGTAGGCCTAGTGGTCATACGTTAGTATAAGGGAAATGAGGGGATCCAGATAGACGACGTTTTGTATCGGCAACAGGGTTTTTGCTAAAATTTAAGCATTTTTCCTTGAAAAGTGCGATTTTTCAAATGTCGAAAAACCCATGAAAAGTGCCAAAATTATTAGTCCAGGAAAAATATGATTTGACCTAGAACAAATTGCAACAGAATTTCTTTTTGCTTTATATGGTTTAGTATACCCCTCCAAACATCTCATAAAAAGTCCCTTCAAATCCGACCCCCCGAAGTGCCCATAATTGGCATTTATATGAAATCCTACACAAACTCCTATTACAAATGTTTATGGAATTCTATTACAAATTCAAGTGTGCATGTACTGCTAACTTTTTCCTCGTCTGTTTTATACCCTATAAATGTCTTACCAATAAATAGAAATATGGCACCTCTTAGTCAGATAGGCATGATTAGAACATCATTAAACTCATATTTGTTGTAAAAACGGCAAATTTGTTGATTTTGGGCAAAATGGACATAATATGTCATTTCTACAACACAGTGACAACATATAATGTTCAAATCAAGCCTATCTGACTCAGAGGTGCCATATTTCTATCTATTGGTAATACATTTATAGGGTCTAAAACGGACGAGGAAAAAGTTAGCAGTACATGCTCACTTTTCAAGGAAAAATGCTTAAATTTTAGCAAAAACCCTGTTGCCGATACAAAAAGTCGTCTATCTGGATCCCCTCATTTCCCTTATACTTACGTTGAATTAAAATACCTAAAGCATGGTGATGAAGACCTACTGACATACTGTAAGTGTCAGCCGGGTCAATTCTGGTATAGCGGGCCAAGCCATGGGAAGTGACACATCTCCATACATTGCCGCTTATTCCCCGTGTACACACATGTACACACTCAGTGCACTTCCCACGACTTGGCCCGCTATACCATACTTGAGCCTAAAAAGACAAGGTATGCAACTCTTCTGACCCGATTTCAGCGTCGAATCTCAACAAACTTACTGCTCACCGAGGATGCAGTGACGTCTATATTTTCACAAACAATCCACTTTACTGCCCAACTTCGAATTCAAAGCCCTCAATTCGCACCATTTATTTCATAATTTTATGGAAGAATCTCCCCTTCGACCCGGCCTCCATTACCGACGTCACTGCTGCGAATCGCTCAGTGATGCCGGGCTGAAGCAATTGCGCGCTTCTGATTGGCCAATGCGGTATTCAAAACGTTTGTGGACTTGTGGCATATTTGCATGAGTGACGTACATGTACATTTAGCACATGTTAATGCATTGCACCGTCGTAACGACATGTTTGGTGCGCCATCGATGGGACATCAGTAGTTTCTATATTTTCCCTTCAGCCTAGTCAAGCCTTACATTCACTAATTACTTTTCTGTTAGGTTGAGCAACCACCTTTTGGGGCTTCTACTCGTTTCTTTCCTTAATTGCTGTCACGTCCTGTTTGGATGGGATACTTCATGCCTACATTTGGGTTTCAGCTCAGTCTGTTCTAGAGTTTCGGATTCTAAAGTTCCAGCCTGAAGAAGACCCCGGTTGGGGTCGAAAATTCGCAAACACTCTGGAAATTGCCTTTTTATTTATCATTATCAGTAGTTTTTATGTAATGTTTATCATGTTTATATGTGGTATTTGTTTCATTTTTCAGAGGTCACTGAGACTGACGACTGTCTGACATGTCTGATCAGCCTTCTGTTGATTGAGTTGCAAAGTTCGTTCTTGTCTCAAGATATTTACATGTAGGTATAATGCATACAATCTTTATGCTGCTATATTATTTGTAGTACTGGATAGAGACGTTATACTCAGCCACAGGAGTTTGTGTACAAAGTGTAGTTCCCCAATTTGCCCAGTATAAGCGCTGGTGGGTATTTGGTGGTGGTGTCGATTATTGTAGGGCTGGACAGCCACCCCTGGGTTCTCTTGTTCAGCTAGTTTTCACCAAATGTAATTTTATTCGTCAAAAGGACAAGAAATCTGTGTCAGATCTGAAGTGTTTGTCAAGTCAGCCGATTGGCAAAATGACATCTTTGTCAATTTGCACGAAGTAACTATAGTGTGAAATATTTATATTGTTTGCTTTTTAGCTCACCGTGGTGAGCTTATACAATGGTTGTGCGTCCGTCGTCGTCCGTCGTTGTCCGTTAGCAGGGCACGTTTCGTAACCGCTGAAGCTATTGATCTGAAACTTGGTACATATATACCCCTAGGTCATTTCGGCCCGATTGGACATCCAATATGGCCGCCAGGTGGCGTAACCTGAAAATCATCAAAGTGCTTTAACTCCGGAACGACTTGGACCTAAAGCGCTCCAATGTGCTATGTGGCCCCTGCAGATGACCTTCATGTGCATGTGAAGTTCCGGCCCAATCGGACATCCAATATGGTTGCCAGGTGGCATAAACCCAAAAATCATCCAAGTCCTACACGGGAATGACTTGACCCAGATTGCTCATAACTGGTATGTACCTCCCTCTGTCATTAGACTACTGTAAAACGGGAAATTTTCGCGGACGTTTTAATTTTGCGGTCTTTGCGGTCCTATTACATCCGCAAATTTAATACGCGTAAAAATGTTTTCCGTTCAACATTGTCGGCACGACCGCAAAAATAAGACACAATTATCATAATGCTAGTACTTGCCAATAAATCGCGCTGAAACTTGCAACTCGGTAAACTCCACATTCAGAATAGTGTTCTGATCATCCGATACTCGCGTTGAAGATGAGGCGGCCGTCATTAGCGGCGAATACTTACGGTCCCAAACCAGACACAACAAAGCCACGTGGTCAGTCTCCAGTCAAAACAAGAGCACATGGAACTTCGGGGCTCTTGAAACTGCTTGTATTTATGAATGAAACTGCTTCCCATAGAGGATGATGGTGGCCTGAATGCCGGGAAATCACGTCTACGGCTCTGTGAATTTGTTGCAATGCGTTTTAATTTTGCGGTTTTTGCGGCGCCGAACTGTCCGCAAATTATAAAGGCGCAAAATATTATTCTGGGGCAGAAATACTTAGCAGGGTCCGCGAAAAAAACCATCCGCAAAAATTTCCCGTTTTACAGTATTATGTCCAACCCGGTGAGCACATGGTCCATGGACCATTTCATTTCAGAGATCACTGACGTTGTGGCAGCTGTCTGATCCACCATTTGTTGACCGAGTTGCAAACTTCGTGTTGCGTCGCAATATATCCCAGGTATGCATATAATCTCTGTGATGTCACCTGCGATTATGTTGTAGGAGCATTACCCCTAATGGCAGGAAAGTCTCCAATTAGATGCAGTGTTTGGTTTTTTCGTTGCAGGTGTGGTGCTTGTTTATTTACTTTGTAAATTAATGGTATTTTTTGGTTTTCTTTCAGACATCACTGACGTTGACGACAGTCTGATCAACCATTTGTTGACCTGAGTTGCAAAACTTGGTGTTGCATCACAATATTTTCCAGGTATGCATATAAATTAATATCGGTTTCCTGTTTTTTAAAACACACTGGGCCGTATTCATAAGAAGTGTTTAAAGTGAATCGAGAGCGAAGAAACCTAAAAATTGTCAAATGTGCTATAACTCAGGAACGACTTGACCCACAGCACTCCAATGTGCTATGTGGCTCCCTGTAGATGACCTTTATGTGTATGTGAAGTTTTAGCCTGATTGGACGTCCAATATGGCCAGCAGGTGGCGTTACCTGAAAATCAGGTGGGAAAATCAGGTGGCATAACCCAACTGAATAATTGAAGTCCTACAACTTGGGAATGACGTGACCCAGATTACTCATAATTGACATGTACCTCTCTCTGTCATTACACTATTACAGTGATGTCCAAACGGGTGAGCACATGCTCCATGGACCATTTCATGCTAATTGAGATACATTATCGTCCATCGGCCACTTCATTAGTTACTTGTGACCTCCACCAGCCATGAAAGCACCACTGGAAAAACAGTTTTTCATTAAGAGGCTAGTTACTTGTCTTTGCAACAGATGCTTTGTTCCTATTCAGTCACATTGCTATGTTATTTCATTTCTTGCAGCATTCCTCGCAGCAAGAGTACTGCTTTTTCCTGAACGTCTGGCTACTTTTGGATATTTTGTTCTTGGTATGTACTTTCATTGTATGTGGCCAGTCCTGCGGGCTTATGTTATTTACGACGCTTTGACAACTCTCCGTTCATGCAAATCTTTTCTAACGATGACAGTGAACAATAGCCGTGTTTACACCTATGCAATTTTTCCAGGCCCGGGTTCGAATTTAACCCGGATCCATTGAATTTTCTGTCCACACCTATTATTCGTCTTACGATACTGGACGCTGGCGATGCTATTTATCGACACACCACCCATTCAATTTTAGCAGACCGACACCTGTCGGTGGGCTCAGTAAACGTTTTAGCCCGGCATTTTTCTGTCCACACCTTTGAAATTGCCGGGCTAAAGTCTAATCCGGATCAGACCCGCCGAGCGAAAGCGGGCTAAATTAGTCCGGCAATTTTTAATCCGGATCCGATTTTCATAGGTGTAAACGCAAAAAAGGCGGGTCAGAGCCGGGTCAGGACCGGCAATTTCCTCAGGTGTAAACACGGCTAATATGGCATGTGGAGCTAAACAATACACTACTGCAAAATTGCATAAATATGCGCCTTGGCAGTTTAACCCATCTTTTAACCCTTCAGGCCTCATAACGGCCGTCACCAGCCGCATAGAAACCCCTCAGTGAACTCTGCGAAATTTCACAAAAATTGGATCTGGCTCATTAAATATTTTGCGGAACTTTATGCTTGCATCTCGATGATCGATCCTCAAGCCAGCCTGCGCTGGCCGATGCGAGCGCCATCTTAATAACAAGTTGTGAACTAGCCGAAGGATCTGACCATTTACTTTTTACCCACTGAGGCCTAAAGAGTTAAATACATGTAGTTGGTATCTTTTGTAAAGGTGTTTTGACGTTTGTGTTTATTATGTAAACAGTCACCATGTTCAATCTTTGAACACGACTTACGTAACTACAACATATTGACATCAAGCGTGCAGTGTAGAAAATGATTCTCATGTGAATGAAGTACACGTATATTCTATTTCTTTTTTCCTCCAGGTCTTTCCTGAACGATGGCTGCTACACAGTCGCTTGCTGATGTTCAAAACACGACCACTCCAAACAAAGTTTCGGCGAACAGGTGATGATGATATAATATCTTGCGTTACTGGTGCTATGTGTCTCTGTGATATCGTTTGGTGTTGATGATACCAATCAAGTAATTTGCTTTCCATGGTCTTATTTGTACACTTTAGGTTTTCATTTCTGTATCCCATGCTCAAGTGTTGTTAATTGCCTTGTATTTTGTTACTGTACTTCACACTAATGATGAACATGAACCCCTTTAGGTTTGATGATTCAAGCGGACTGAAACGCCCATGGCAAGATATAGAATTGTGTTCTGGTAAAGAATCTTTTCCAGTAAAAGATTCCATACTTACTAGTAGTACCAATGATGACGTCATGGAATTGTGTGATCGATTTGTACAGGAACAGTTTTATTATGTACCACCTACCAAAGAATGGCAACAGAATTGTTTACAACAGCTCTTGCCATTTGCTCCTGAAATTGATCCACGCTTGGTGACAACACCATTATGTGGTACTACATCCCACCCTCCAGTGCCTTTGCTTGAATCTAGTCCATGTCGTCATGTATCAATCATTGGTGATGGAAATTGCTTCTTTCGATGCATATCGTACATTTTAACAGGAACTCAAGAATACCACCATGTTGTACGGAACTTAGTTTGTCAACACATTCAAACACTCCATACATTTCAAGCTGGTGAACGCCCTTTTGAATACTTGAATAGAACAAAAATGCTTCAGCCAGGCACATGGGCAACAGAAACAGAAATCTTTGCAACCTGTAGTTTGTTAGAAACAGATATATATATATAGTCCACTAAGAAATGTACATAATGAGTGGAAATGGCTTCGTCACACTGCAAAATCAGGCAAGTCACGTACTGAAACAAACGTTCCTGCTGTCTACCTTGTTCATTCTGGTGGTGTGCATTTTGATGTTGTTGCTGATGTATCATGCAAGTCCACTCCTGCCACTGAAAAGAAGTCACAAATCCATGTCAATAATGTAAATAGCAAAAGAAGAAGAACACATGTAGGTCTCTCCTTAGAACGAAGTGTATCTACTGTGAAATCTTTCTGATACCCCCTTACACCCCGATACATGTACAAAGACAATTGTACATCAGTCATTACAATCAGGTGTATCTACTGTCAAATCTTCTTGTGTGCCCTTACACTGTGATACAGGTACCGACACAGTTGTTGCTCAGTCATTACATCCAGTTGCATCAGCTGTCAAATCCTCTGGTACCCCCTTAGACTCGGATACAGGTGCAAAGACAGTTCTTGGCCAGTCATTACGTCCAGGTGTATGTACTCTGAATTCATCTGATACTCCCTTACACTGTGATACAGGTACAGAAACAGTTGTTGCGCACTCATTACATTCAAGTGTATCTCCTGACAAATCTTCTCGTACCCCCTTAAACTCGGATACAGGTGCAAAGACACTTCTTGGCCAGTCATTACGTTCAGGTGTATGTACTCTGAATTCATCTCATACTCCCTTACACTGTGATACAGGTACAGAAACACTCTCATTACATTCAAGTGTATCTCCTGACAAATCTTCTCGTACCCCCTTACACTCGGAGACAGGTGCAAAGACAGTTCTTGGTCAGTCATTACGTTCAGGTGTATCTGCTGCAAAATCTTCGGGTGCACCATCCCATTCTCACACACGTACAAAGACAGCTCTTGGTCGGTCGCTGCTTTCTGAGGTGTATGCCACGAAGTCATCTCACGTTCCATTACAATCTGATACAGGTTTATGTGCTTCACTTGCTATTGCTCACAAGGATCTATCCAGTCACAAATATACACCAGTGAATCGAAATTGGCAAATGCAACGCTGTCGCCTATTGGGTTTACCATTTGCAACTGAAGTACATTATGCTCAGCCTCATGATTGTTTAACTGACATCAAAGGTTCAATTATGAGTCATCAACTCACCATTGATAAATCATCGTTTTTCACTGCATTGACATATGCAATTACAGGAGCTGTGAGCCACTCTTCGCATATTCAAGAACGTATTGTAGCCTATGAAGCGCAGTTCTTTGGTCACTTTCAGCATTTATTGTGGGAGAATGAAACTTTCGCTTCACATATCAAGCAGTTGAGACAATCAGAATATCATGTCCGTGAGTTGGATATATTTGCTGCAGCGTCTTTGGTAATGACACCCATTTACGTGTACCACAAAACTGGTACAAGGAAATGGCAATGGACTGTTTACAATCCGATAAACATGCCAACTGCATCAAAGAACAGTTCTGCTGCTGCAATTTATATGAAACATGATGGAGGTACCCAATACACAGTTGTTGATGTTGTTTTGCCCACATCGTCTCTTGAATACATCAAGCAGCATAAATCGCATAGTCCTAGAAAAAATGCGCGTTACAATCGTACAATCGTAATTGTCTGAGCCCGGTGGTCGAGTGGTTAGCGCGCTTGACTACCAACCGTGTAATGTTTCGGCGCGAGTTCGACTCCGGGCGAAGGCACATAAAAATTGTGAAATATTAGAGGGTCCGTCGGATGGGACTGAAAGCCGTGGTCCCTTGTTCCTGAGTGTCTATGCCAGGGCAAGTAAAAGACCCCACACAGGTGGACTGTAGCCTGTTGTGGACTCCATACCTCCGGCAAAAACCCAACAGGGCTACGACGCCGGTAATGACTAACTAACTAACGCACAAAGTGTTAATGTCGTCCAAACTAGTGTACCCAGGTTACGGAGTTAGGATGGTTAACGTTGACGGTTAGGGTCAGGACTCGGTTTAGGATTAGGGTATGGGTCAGTGACAAGGGTTGAAGGTCAGGGTTCGGGTTCGGGTTAGGGGCTTGGGCTAGGAATTAGTGCGTAGGATCAGGACTGGACGACATTCACCCATTCAGCCTAACTAACTACCTCTCGACGTGTTCAATACGCTTTGAGACATCTTCAAGTCGCCGAACCTTGTGCCAAAGACCAAAAGGAATCCAGATTGTATTACTGCAAAAACAAGCGTGTGCAGTCACCAAGTCCAACTAGACATATTCCAGAGGTAGAAACACCATGTCCAGCAGAAAGCACCAAAGTACCAGGTACACATGATCAACCCACAGATGAACACAATGATGTTACTTTTGTCGAAGGCAAGACCTGTGCTCAGGAAAATCCATACTGCAAGAAAATTAAAAAACACATTCATGAGCAAACCCATCGTGCATACATTTGTGTGTCTGACCTGAGGTATCATCAGCGTGCGTCTGTATCAAAAGTGTCTCTAGATGTCAACAAGAAACAAAAATTCACCAAAACGGAATTACAACATCTGTTATTGAACGACGACCCAAACAACGGGCAGCCAATAACGAAGTCTTTTGATGGATCTTATTACATTTGTAAAGCTTGCAGACGAACCATCAAAAAGGGCAGTATCCCCAGTTGTAACGAAAACAAGTACAACTTCCAAGTTCCCAAGTTACCAGTAGAATTGCAAACAGATGAAATGACCCTGAACAAATGTGAGGCCCATTTATTAACAAGAGCTGGCCAAGGCCAGCAATGAAGTCGTTTCGAAGTACTGTGTGATTGGGGGCCTAGTTTAAACAGGATGGGCATTGTAGTAGAAACTCCTCACAGCGTCACCTATCGCAGTTATCCCGACACAGTGACTGACTGTATCCCGACACAGTGACTGACTGTGTCGGGATTCCTCGGNCCTTCATTCGTGTTGCCCATGTTCCACGAGGCAAAGAACTGAAAGTGCATGGTCCGCTGATATGTGTTGAGGCAAATATGAAAGAAAGTATTACATCCATATTACCTGTCAATCAAGAACTTATTCCAGTTGCTCTCAAAAGAAAACCGGAATACAAGGGTGCTTACATTGAAGAAGTCGTTTCTAAATCAAAAATTGTCAAATATTTCCAGTACTTCAAAGCCAACAACCCTCTGTTTAAAGATGTCACATTAGATGAACAGAAGATTGATGCATTTGTCAACAGCACCATCAATGATATCACACAACAGACTCAGTGGAGAACGGAACAACATTCCGATGAATCACGTTCTTCCGAAGTGACAAATTTGTCAAACGACGATCCCTCTTGTAATGAACACCTTGATGCAACATCTGTTACAGAAGAGTGCTTTGAAAAGGATAATCGAGATCGTCATGACAATAATGAAAATGTGCATAGACCTACTCAAAGTACTTCTATAAACCTCGAAGAAGATGACTTCAATTATGATCTCCCACACTACCTGACTGAACTGTCTGAAGACACAGTTTTAGATAGTTTCACAAAATCAAATGGCTTTGAAACAGTGACAGACTTCTTGGCAAATGCAGTCATTGAACAAGAAGAATTCAGCAAAAAACCCAACTTAGATTCTTCCAATCAAGAAAAAGTAACTGTAGCCCCTAGTAACCAAGGACAGTTCGTATATTGGGAAAGTGCTAAATGCTTGGAAGAAAAGGCATTTCCTCATTTATTTCCCACAGGCACAGGGGGATACTTATCGACTTATCAACCGCAACAAGTTTCCTTTGCCAATTACATCAAGCAACGAATGTTGGGAATTGATGCAAGGTTCAGAAATGACAGCACCTATCTGTTCTTCTTGTATATAGTTAAAGAAACAGTTGAAATGAAACGTTCAATTGCAACATATTTCAGGAAGTCGAAAATCAATCGAAAAAAGTACGGTGTCAATTTCTTACAAAATGCCGATAAGGCTGACATAGAACGAACAGATCTTGGTTATAAGGTTTTCAAAACAATACGTGGAACCAGCCCGTATTTCCAGGCAGCCAAACAAAAAGTTATCGCAATGATTAGACAAATTGGCCCACCAAATCTTTTTTTGACACTCAGTGCTGCAGAAGCACATTGGAATGATCTGATACGCATGTTACTGCAAAAAGAACAGAACCAAGTATTAGAGAATTTTGATTCTTCAACATTATCCAGATCGGATGTGCAACGGTTGATATCAAGAAATATGGTTGAGACAGTTACACATTTCAACAATCGTATACGTTACTTGTACAATCAATTCAAAGTGCCAGGGATTTTTGGAAAATACAAAGTATCTGATTACTTTTACAGAATTGAATTCCAACAAAGAGGTGCACCGCATGTGCACTCATTGTTGTGGTTGGTTGATGAAAGCAACCAAAGGCCCCCGTCATACAATGGCACGAAAAAATCCAAAGATGAGTGTTGCAGTTTCACTGACAGCATTATAAGTGGTCAGGTCCCAAAACCGAACGAGTCATTACACGATCAAGTCTCATTTTATCAAACCCATCGTCATACATTTTCGTGTCGCAAAAAATGCAAAACAATCACAATACATCCAAACGAAGGTAACAGTGTCCTGCACAAAACAGCTAATTCACCAAAATTGGTCATCCAGTCATGCCGATTCAAATTCCCCAGGTTACCCATGCGAAACACAACGATCCTTGAAGCACCAGACCAATCAGACTCCGCAGCTGATATCAAAAAATGGAAACATGATTTTCAAACTGTTCTGAAATTCTTGATAAGACAAACCCACTCTCAGTCTCAAAACAACAATTCACAACATAAAAAGTTCATGTCATTGTCATTTGATGATTTTTTAATGCATGTTGGCCTCACAGAAGAACAGTACATCAATGCTGTTAGATCCTCTATCCCTTCTAAAGGTTCACGTGCCGAGGTATTTTTGAGACGCAACTGTTGTGATGTGTTCACAAATAACTTCAACCACAACATTCTCAACATTCACCAGGCAAATATGGATCTCTCATTCGTTTTGGATGAATATGCCTGTGTAGCCTACATCCTAGGTTACCTCACCAAAGGTGAAAGTGGATTAAGTAGACTACTAAAGCAAATTGACATTGAAAGCCAAAAATACGGCTTACCGCCTGATCAAAAGTTAAAAAAATTCAGTCGTGCATTAGATACTACAAGAGAAGTCTCTCGGCCTGAAGCAATATATAGAATGCTCGGTTTAGTGATGTGCTATAGCACTCGCACGCAAAAATTCATCAATGTCAACAAACCAAATAAAAGAGATGGATTACTCCGGCCCAACATTAGTGATTTACAAGAGGATGGCAATCCCTTCTTCAATAGCATTATTGATTATTATGTTGCTAGACCAGACAGTCTTGAGTCCATATCCCTTGCAGAATTTGCAAGTGATTATAATATACATCCTTCTACTGAAAAACATTCAGTTGAAACATTGCTGACAGGGGATGATGATGACGACCATGGTATAGACCCAGCCAGCACAAAAACCTTGGGCCAGTGTTGGGCCAATGACGGCGAAAGTTGGCTTACAACGTTGGGCCAACATAGCAAGCCGACAGTGGCCCAACGTCGGCAAATGTCACCCCAATGTTTGCCAGTGTTGGCCCGACATCATTTTGCACACCGGCTTGACATTGGCCCAACGTTGGCAAATATCGGCTAGTCCCAACGTCACCCCTGCAATCTTTTGCCTGCATTGGCCTGACATTTGGTTTAGGTTGCGGAATTTAAAGCCTACCGGTGTCATTGAGGGGTAGGCACCCAAGGAGTGGGATGCCACATGTAAGACACACACCTCCTGAGCAGAGATTTTAAAAATACACTCCGAGCATCTGCCCAGAGTGCCCCTTTGGTATAACGTTCGTCTATTACGCGATCACGTTATAAGGGTTTGAAGATGTCCACTTCTTGAAAAAATTCGAAGGACAATGTTTTTGAAGTCGTCAGTAAATTGGTGTCAAGGCATCGGCTCAAACTTGCTTCTCATCACCAAACTGATAATTGATATAGAAATTACCTTCCATTAATCTGAATATTATAAAAGCAAGCAACATTCTTATGCAAAGAAAAAGTTACATCCTTTGTCAATTTCATATATTTTTTCATTCTGATGATATATATGTCACCTGGGGCCCACCGACGCGGGGCCGACGCTGTACCAGCGTTTGACAGTTCGCCTAAACAGTAACTCTTGCCGATGTTGGGCCAATGCTACGCCAAGGTTGGCAAAAGCTGCCAATGTTGGCCAGTGATCGCCGAGGTACAGATGGACTCTTGCCAATGTTGGACCAACATTGTCCCAAGGTTGGCAAAAACTGCCAATGTTGGCCAGTGTTTGCCGGGGTACAGCCAATGTCGGGCCGGTGTTGCAGGCTGGCTGGGGAAACTGGCTGTTCAATTGCCCTCAAGGAAAACAAGGGTTCAATAAAGCGCAGATGTAAACCAGCGATTCTGAGGTATCATCTAGACAGAAAAAATGATGAAGAAATATTCCGCGCTTTGCTGATGTTATTTCTACCATTCCGTGATGAAAATGCTGAAATTCATGACCATCCCAGTGATTCATTACAAATATTATTCAGCAAAAACTATGAAGCAATTGAGAAAAGGCGCAACAAGTACGAACCTAATCGGGAATTGCTAATCAAAATCTCAGAAGCTATGGAAAATTACGCCAGTCTTGCTGACAACAACACAGATGATGACGATGATGACATAGACAATAAGGACAACATTCCAGATGGTAGCCAAAAACCTCTAGAAACAACTTCTGATAAAGATGTCACTGATTTCATTGAAAAGGCATACAATAACATCGCACCATCTCACATTAATGTCAAAACCAAGGAAGCACTCTGTGCCAAAGTACGCAATCTGAATGCTGATCAGAGGAAAATTTTTGACGACATTCTTGAACGATTGTGCTCCAATGATACACAACATAGACCTTTTTACTTATATTTTGGTGGCCGCGCAGGAACAGGTAAAACATACCTTATGAATGTTATAATTGAAGCAGCAAAATTTGTACTAATGAAACCAGGTGATGATTTAAATAAGGACACTGTCCTCATTATGTCCCCTACGGCTACAGCTGCACAACTGATTGGAGGTCAAACCATTGAAAGTGCCTTGGGCATGTTTATCAATGATGAGCAAGAAATCGTTGATACCTTTTCTACTAACAGCTCTCTAAGTTGCAAGTACAGTCAGATACGATTACTTAGCATTGATGAAATTTCGATGGTAGGAGCACGCAAATTGCACACTATTCAAGTGTGAAGATCTGTTTGCTCGTCAGGAAAACCCATTTGGTGGCTTACCTGTTCTTTGCACAGGTGATTTTTTCCAATTGCCTCCAGTAGGAGATCGCCTGATCTTCAAGCCTTTCCGTAGAAATAGTGGAATAACATTTACTGCACAAAACAAATGGAAAGTTTATTTCAACATCTACAACTTGCAGCAGAAAATGCGTTCAATAGGTGATCCATCTTTCTCACTTTTGTGTGATCGACTCGGTTTAGGCCCAAACCATTTAACTGACGATGATGAATCATTCCTTCGAGGTCGGATTGTTCCATGTCCAGATGAGGATAATAATGATGCTTTCAAAGAGGGTCGCCTGGCAATAATTGTCATCAACAACTCAATACGAGAGGAAATCAATACGGCCAAATTACGCATTATTCCTACTGACGCAACTGTGTTTTTAGCCAATGATAAAGCAGTAAATGTGGATAAATTTGATCCCTTTACCTTGATTGATTTACCATACACAAAAACTTGCCATCTACCCTCTAAATTGGAGCTGAAGATCAACTGCCCCGTCATGCTAACAGTCAATCTGAACAAAACTGATGGCCTCACCAATGGTATTCGAGGATATGTTGTTCACATTGATGATGTAAACAATATTGTCTGGGTCAAGTTTCCTGACAATATTGGCAAGAAATCCATTTCACTTGCAAAAGTACAGCACAAAGGTAGTTACAAAGCAGGCTGTGTTCCAATATCCCGAATGAGAGCAACTTTCAAATTCAACCACACAAAGCAAACACATTGTGTCAAAATCCAACGCAAACAATTTCCATTGATATTAGCCTATGCAATCACAAGCCACAAGGCGCAAGGATTAACATTAGATCAAGTCATAATCAATTTTCAAAACCCTCAAAACAATCAACGCAAAGCACCTCCAGGCTGCTTTTATGTTGCAGTGACTCGTGTGAAAAGAGGCGACAGATTATTCCTAAAATCATTCAACAAACATCAAATGCTTGCCACCAATGCCGACATTCAACAAGAACTCCAAGATATGCAAATAAATAGAACACATTCAATGTGTAAACTCTACCTGTACCATAACGTCTTCATAAATAACACTCATGAACAGGATGAAATCAAGCTGGTATATCTCAATATCAATGGCTTCCTCCATGCAGATCATCAAAAAGACCTGAATGCTGATTGTAACCTAAAACATGCTGACTTCATCTGCCTGGCAGAAAGTAAGCTTAACACTGACATCGATTCAGTGCATGTACACATAGACAATTTTACTCCAGTCTTTCGTTTAGACTTTGGAAGTAATACCCTTGGCATGATTCTTTTCCAACGAGTCCCTGCCAAATGTACATGTGATATACTACAATCATCGAATTCTGTTCAACATCGCACACAGTTCATTCAGTGTCGCATCAACACAACAGTAGTCACATTTGTGTACATTCATCCAAAGCATGTAAACAATGGCCTGAAGCACATTGCATGCACCTTGAAAAGTAGCGAATTGTTGATGGGTGATTTCAACATTGATACTATGAATACCACTGGCGAACAATCTCTTCAACGCTTCTGTCAAGATCATGCCTTCTACATAGCATATCATGGATACACTCATACTACTAGTCAACTTGATCACATCCTCTTATCAGAAAACGTTCAATTCAAATATATACCAGAATCCTTTAAAAACCTGTATTCTGATCATAATGCCATTTCTATTCGCTTCTCACACTGTGCTACTGCTACATCCTAGAACCTATTGACATTCTGTCCATCCCTCCTGATCACAACACTTTGTCGCCTACAGTGTCAAAACATGTTCATACACTGACAACCAACAACACACTTGTTGGATACAGTGCAACAACATGTTTCAACACTACCGAAAAACGTTTGCCACGTACAGTGTGATCACTCGTCATGGCTGGTCATGAACTTCCAATGCACCATTCGTTGCACAATTCCCTTAATTTCTTCATATTTCTTTTCAGTAAAATGGCATCCACATCCACACCGTCGACTACATCAGAGTTGAATGGCTACATTCACAATGTTTCAGAAGTTATGGAAGGGAAAAACAACAAAAAATGCCAGTACTTTGAAACCACAATGCAGACAACATCCAGTGGATACAAGCGTGTAGTTTGCTTTTCGCCAGAAAAGCGTCCACTGTTCAAAAAGCATCAGGACGACAAGAGCCCCGTGAAAATAAAAAAATTCAAGGTGTCCCACTCGACCTACAGTAACCAGCCAAGTATTCTGATAAACAGAGATGTGGAACTGACTGACACAACTGTACCATTTCAGTCCGCGCCACCAACAGTAGACACTGATTGCCCACTGAAAACAATATCTGACCTGCAACATTTGCAAAATTTGGCCAAAGTCAGTGTCGATGTTCAGGTCATGGACATACATGACATTCAAACGATCACGTTAGGCAGTGGCACAACGCTACAAATGCAGCAACATGTCGTAGCGGACAACACTGGCACAACAACCCTCACTACATGGGAAGGCAACAACAACAAGCTGGCAATGAATCAGTCATACTCGGTCCAAAATGCCACAGTTAAATCTTTCAATGGAATATCAATCAACACCAATCAGAAGACCATTTTTACGCCTATTCCCCCGATTCCCGATGTGAATTATACATCACTCAGTGAGCATGAGTCATTGGTGAAATCCTTGGTGCAGATGTGCACACAAAAAGTGTCTGCAATGCGTGCAAGGCACTCATCACGCATTATCCATCAGCTTCCGAAAAATTCTACCGTTGCAAATCATGTAACCTCAAACAAAAATCCTCATCCATTTCCACGCGTTACTGGGCACGTTTGCACATACGAACAACAAACAACAACACATCTACCACAACAACATACACCTGCCCTCACAATATCCTTGAGTCTCTTGCAGTATTGCAAACAACAACACTGCCACAGCATCAAGATGATATTGAAGAAAATATCTTGGAATTGCCACCACTGAATTTATCAGTAACCACAAACAAAGTAATCCTCGCTGCAACTGCCACTGATGCCGGCAACAGTCCTTGAACTGTATTCATGTACCAATTCGTACATCTCCGTATGATACTTCAGCCACTCACAACTCTCTATCAATTTCATAGTGACCAGCAGTTGTACTTGCCAATTTCAGTATTGTCTCCTGCCTATGTGTTCTAATTGCACATTGTAGGTTCACAAGGCTCCAAAATTATGTACAACAACACCTAATGTTACTCGGTTTCTCATTTCTGTACTGTCTCATGTTACATACTTTTTCGATGTCTATATTTTATAACCAGTGCCACGTCTGTTTCTGCAGAATATGACAATTCTGTATTTAGGTGCTCAATGCTCAAATGTCCACGTACCGGTATGCATTAACTTGCGTTATATTCCTATTTCATATATTTTATTATTGGTGCCACATCTGTCTGTCGACAATGTGACAAACGTATTAATGTGTGCAATGCTGAGATATTGGTGTATGTACCAAATCTGACTGTTCCATTATATCAATATTCTGATCTCATTTTATAAACAGTGCCACATCCGATTCTGAATGATTTGAAAATTCTTCTTTTGTGTCATAAGGTGTTCAGGTCTTGATATATGCATATCTGAAAGTTGCATTATATTCACCTGTCATACTTTATAATCACTTCCACATCTAATTGTGACTGATGTGACAATTGTGTGTACGGTCTTCAATACTGACATATTGGTGTACCGGTACACATCCAATATGACTGTTCCATTATTCTAATTTCATATTTTATAATCACTGCCACATCTAATTGTGAAAAATGTGACAATTGTGTATTAAACTGTTCAATGTTTATATTGTACGTGTATACGCATCAAATCTGACTGTTGGATTATATTCATATATCATCTTTTATCAATTTGTATTGCATCTAATTCCGAATAATGTGTCCATTGTGTATTAAGGTGTTCAATGCTGGGATATTGGTGTATGCACCAAATCTGACTGTTAAATTATATTCTGATTTCACATTTTATAATCAGTTGTTGGCCTACCCAACTCATTCTGAACGATGTGACAATTGTGTATTAAGGTGTTCACTGCTGAGATATGTATTCCTGTATGCATCAAATCTGACTGTTGCATTATATTCTCATTTCATATTTTACAATCAGCGCCACATCCGATTATGTACAATGTGACAATTGTGTATTGACGTCTTCACTGCTGACTTATTGGTGTAGTGCCACAGGGCCTTCTGAACTATTCGAAAATTGTGTATTAAGGTGTTCACACCTGTGATATTGGTGTAGGCCTACGCATCACTTATGACTATTGCATTATATTCTGATCCCAACAATGTTACAATCCATGCCGCATCTGATTCTGCATGATGTCATATTGATATATGCACCTAACATGCCTAATATGACTCTTGCATTATATTCTGCTCTCATATTTTACAATCAGTGCCACATCTGATTCTGAACAATGTCACCACTGTGTATTAACGTGTTCAATGCTGACACATTGATGTATGCATCAAATCTGGCTCTTGAATTATATTCAGATCTGATATTTTATAATCTATGCCACATCTCATTCTACAATGTGACAATTGTGTATTAATGTGTTCAATGCTGGAATATTGCTGTAAGCCTCAAATATGACTGCTGCATAATCTTTGAATCCTAACAATGTGACAATTGTGTATTAAAATGTTCAATGCTGAGATGTTGCTGTAATTATGCATCAAATCTGACTGCTGCATTATATTCGGATCTCATATTTTATACTGTGTGCCACATCGCATTCTGGACGATCTGACAATTGTATATTAGGTGTTCACACCTGTGTTGTTCGTGTATGCATCACTTATGACTGTTGCATTATTCTGATCTTAACAATGTTACACTTGTGCATTAAGGTCTTCACTGCTGAGATATTGCTGCATGCATCAAATCTACTGCCACTTCAATGCTTATATATTTCTGTATGCATATTCGTCTGTTGCATTATACCGGTATCCTGATGTTATATTTCATTTTATAATCCATGCCGCATCTGATTCTGCACGTTGTGCAAATTGTGTATTCCTAACGTGTTCAATGCTGTCATATTGGCGTATGGACCAAATATGACTCTTGCATTATATTCTGCTCTCATATTTGACAATCAGGGCCACATCCGTGTATTAACGTGTTCAATGCTGAGATATTGGTGAATGCATCAAATCTGGCTGTTGATTTATATTCGGGTGTCATATTTACTAATATACGGTAGGCCTAATTGGTGCCACGTCTCATTCATACAATGCGACAATTGTGTATTAATGTGATCAATGCTGAGAAGTTGCTGTAAGCCTCAAATATGACTGTTCCATAATATTCTGCTCTTAACAATGTGACAATTGTGTATTAAAATGTTCAATGCTGAGATATTGCTGTATGCATCCAATATGACTGTTCCATTATATTCTGATCTCATATTTTATAATCAGGGCCGCATCTGCTTATTCATGATGTGACAATTGTGTATTAATGTACTCTCAAAACCCACTCAGGGATTTCCCTCGTCTTCATATTGTAAACACATTATCAACGACACTAGTTACCGTACATATTTCTATTCTTACATTAACATTTGCTCAATAAATATATTCTTCTAATGAATCACATTTTTATTCACTTCTTTCTCCCTTTCCTCAACGAACACTCCCCCAAGCTTTTCCTGTTGCAGTTGTTACACAAATACATTGGCTAATTCCTCCACCCCCTCCCACTTGTCATATCACAATGACACTTTTACTGCAACACCCTCTCCCACGTGAACCTTTTTACGCCGCCAGGCTTGTCTCTTAATCTCTTCATTCCAAAAAGGCCTACTCATTATAAATTCAAAAGCCATAGTTTATAAAAACTTCTTTCTTTAAGCCTAAACACACATTTATTAATAACAGACCTTCCTTCTTTATACAGACAACTTTACATAACACTTGAATCAAAGTCAGGTGTCATAGAATGTAATGCCCCCGATATCAGATGCGGGGCATCTCATATCGGAGGGGGGGGGGCATAAAATTCTACGACACCGGTCCTATTCTTCAGTGAGGGATGAGAATAATACGGCTAAGGAGACAATGACCATTCGGATATAACCTTACAATGGCGGGCTATTGTTTGGTGGACTTGCATTTTTAGGATGTTGATTCCCATCACACTACACTCCATCATTTCGCATGTCAGTTTTTTTCCCTGTGTTAGATATTAGAGGACAAGTGAATCATTGGTCACAAGGACCAGCCAATGTACCAAAGAGAGCGGTGCATTGGCCCTCAGTATCAAACATTGCGGTGAAAGTAACTGAGCTGGCATTTCTTCGTCATTTGACATACCGTACAGTATAATAAATAATAAATTAGCATTTATAAATCGCAGAATCCAGTTCAAAACTGCTCTAATGCGGTGTGCCGAAACCAAAAATGAAACGAAAATGTGAGTTTTCAGACCGCGTCTGAAGGCCTCGACACTCCCGGCCCTTCTCAGCTCGGGGCTCAAACGATTCCATAGCCTGGACGCTTGGACCGTAAAGTATGTGTCACTCTGTATGGGCATTATTGAATTATTGACCAAAAATGGCTTCCGATGACCTACTTTGCATATTGAAGGATGTACCTTATCAATAGTGCTGTAACCAAAATAAAAAGTGATAACTGTGACGGTTTGGTGGAACTTATGTTCGTTTTTGTCCTTCTCATCTCTGGATAACTGATTTTGGGGCATATTTGAAATTAGACCATGTTTCGTTTGTCACTGCATCCTCCATCTGCATAATCCTTGAACATTGTTGGATGGAATATACAAGAGGTATGCCTAAACTACATTTTAAATGGGTTTAACAGGAGTTAATGTGGAATTTCAAGCCATATTGACCATATCAATGCCCACATGTCAGATTTTCAGCAGAGCCGTATTTTCGTGACCTTTTGACCTCTGGTGACCTAGATTTGGATTCAATTTGCATATCGTATATATCATCTGAAAGCACGCTTCAAGACCTTTATTTTAAAGGGTATTTGAGTTTCATACCCTTAAGGGTTGCTGAGTTACAGCAATTTGAATTTCCCCTACCCCCAAAATGACGTCACAGAAATTTAGTGTCACAGCTATGTTCAACTGCCCAGCAAGGACATTTCGTCCCTATTATTTCACTGTTAACGTCCAAAAATTGTAAATATAGGTAGAATACTACATCATGCATGTTGTTTCGTCAATTTTAAGGGGGGGTGCAAGGTGAGGCCACCTAGCCCCCGGACTATAATTGGTCAAAATGAACAATTCTTTCACAGAACGGGAGCATAAAGGTTGTAGCTAAAACATTTTGTTGACATCAATTAGTTACTTTTTGTCATGAATATGTTAGGACGCTTGTTTTCGAAGAGCGTCAATAAAGTCGGCATAGGTAGCCCCCCGCCTTAACATTAAGGAACGTTCTAAAATACCACCCTAAAATATTTTTGCGATTTATGTGCACTTCCGATTACGAGTCAAAATTAAGGCCTGTTTCCACTAGACCGGGTTTCCCGCATTGCGTTTGCGATTTCACAGGGTTTTGGATAATCCTTCGATGATTTAACATTACATCATGGCGCGTTTATTGTCCCTATGCCTCTGAAAACCGCCCCGGCGCCGCAAACCCGCAGCGATAACCGGTCTAGTGGAAGCAGGCCTTAAGGCCTGTATCCACTACAACGGTTTCAGATGCGGTTTGCGGCGCGGGAGCGATTTTCACAGGCATTGGGATAATTAACACGCCATGAATTGTTAAACCATCGAAGGATTATCCAAAACCCTGTGAAAAAATCCCGGCGCGGCAAACCGCAGCGGTAACCCGACTAGTGGATACAGGGCTTTAATTCTGCCACGAAGTATGGCATTTTACGATTTGCAAACGTCTATCAACTCGTTTTTATCAAGGATGTCTACAGCGGACTGCAATTTATTCTGGTATGTAGTTGAAGCCGAAGTGGGAGTCGGAAAGGTGCTTAACCTCGCTAATATCAATCATGACCATTACCGGTACCATTATTTACCGTACATGTATTTCAAAGTGAATTTTAATTCGATACGATCAATGAGGAACCGGATGAACTAAGGTCACGACGTGGCGCTGCGATCGTTGTGACCGAAGTTTCTGTTTTCAACGTGATTTCCAGTCATTTCCATTAACTTCGGGCGTGAAATAAACCCTATTGTTCGGTTGCATGACATTAAAATTTACCCCATCTTGTCGCGGATGAAAATTTCTGCACTGATTTCTTTGCTTTTTCCCCTTAAGATAAAGAGGTAGGAAGGCGATAAAGGCAACGTCTTTATCTTATTTTTCCTCTAGAAAAATGTACAGCTGATTTTTTCATGACGCAACGTCAACACATAAATCGCTGCGCCGACCTGTCGGGATAAACGGCACGCGGGTTCTTCATTGGGACTGATGCGTGAAATTTTGAAACACCAAATGACGCATACCTTCTGTCCGAACTTGCCAGCATCTTGCGACGAATTCAAATTGTAACGTGCTTGTATTTCTTTAAGCTCCTCGGATGCTTCGCACTCCTCGACTGGGGCCAGATCATTGAAGGGCAGACTCGAATAGACTATAACCTGAAGAAAAAATATCTCTACATGAGACCACAAATGAATCAAACATAAAGCAAGGTCCAACTTACAAATTTAGCATTTTAGCATGTTAAATGAAATGTGACAGTATCCCTTTAAACCTCAACAGATTTCCATTCTGACTCTTCCATATTATGGGTGGCGTCCACTAGAGCGCCGACAACATTAGGAAGGGTTCGGGAAGCAAATTTGCCATTTCGGCATTGCTTCCGCATCAAGTCCTATTGGTCGTTTTACCCTTTCCCGAACGTGCAGAAATGCCGGGAACTGTTCCGGAATGATAAAGACAGTGAACGGAACCTTTCAAGAATATGCGGAGTGGTTGCCGAATGAATGCGGATTCACTAAATTTGCATTCCGCGTCTTGTCCGCGCCCTAGTGGACGCTAGGTTTTATAGGCAAGACCCTTCTGCATGTTTACTGCAAATCTTGTTGAATTCCGACCAATAGGAACTGTCAGCGAGTTGACCACTAGGTGTCACTACAGCCCAATTCAATGCATCTAGCGGACCCAGTCATTATCGATCGAGCAGCAATCACGTAGATTTTCCTGTACATTGGTCCGCTAAGACTTTGCTGCCATCTGTTGGCAATATGCGCGGCTGACTGCTCCTATTGATCTTATGATACAATAGGACTGAATTAATGAGAACCCCACGAACGAAGTGAGCGCAGGGTTATCTGTACTTTTGAATAGGCTAACGTAGGCCTACATTTGCACATGGAACACTAATTGTGTTGGAAATAGCTCTGTTACCCTCAGAAATGGAATTCAAGGCATCAAGTTGACAGAATTCATGTACCCCACTACCATAAAAAAGTTGAAGCTCCTGCCAATTACGTAAAGCCAGAATTCAGGCAGTGAGAGACATCGTTCATGTTTGATTCCTTTATAATGAGGCGAGCTAGCCTTCTAGTGTTTTCTATAGCCTTCTCCAACCTTCCGACATTCGCTAGGTAGACATTGGGGAGGTTTCGAAATCAAACGATAAACCAAAACTTTACGACAACGTTATTTTTCATACTTCACATTAACCAGATTTTGCATTGCATTTTCGGTACAAAAATAAAGTTGTCGTTAACGTTTACGTTTATCGTTTGATTTCGAAACCTCCCTATTCATCCGTTTTTCCGACAACGATAATGCGCATGTTTTTTGTAAAAAACGCGGTTTTACAGAAATTTGAAATGAATTAAAATTCACAGAATATCCCAAACTTATCAGCAAGGGTGTAGTAGAATGCAAGTTAAGCATGGCGCACACCTGAGACCAAAATCGTGCGACCACCGACGAGGCTGGCGACCACGACGTCGCAGGCAACCATCGCGTGCGAGGTCCCACCCTGACACTTGCACGATTTTCGTTCCCGCAGTATGCGCACTTCGGCGTGCCAATGATTAAAGGAGCTGGACGTATAAGTTGTAAACACTCACTCACTGGTTCTCTATCCACGCGACCCCTGCGGTGCTGCCACCTATTGTCGGTGATTTGTACTGACATGAATATCGTGAGTTCCGACCGGGCACCAGTCTAACGATCACGGGGCGCCACTGGTGCTGCCACCTTCACGAAGGAATAAAACTAGTTTGCCGACCATGTTTGTAAACAAACCAGCTTGTTTACAACTTCGGCGTAACTCCTTTAAAGTCTTCGGGAACGAGCGTGAGGAGTGTGTGAAGGGTGCGGGGGTGCGTGCCATCGTAGAGAGAATTTTGAAATGTTCACAAATTCGGCACCATCAATGATCGTGCCATGTGCGTGAACCATGCGTGAACAGTGCGCGAACTCGGCGTGAACACTGCCGAAGGTGCGTGTCAATGCGCGAAGTCCTCTGGGCGATGCGGAAAGACAGCGGGAACTATGCGTGTCGTGCGTGACACTGTGGGACAATGCGCACTGTTAGAAATTATTAAATTTACAGTAGTAATTCTGCAGTAATTTTACAGAAATTCCCTGCAGCAGAGTCCCCAGCACTTTCTGTAAATTTACATAATTTTTTAATGGTATGATTCATGTTTTCCTGTATTGGTTGGACTCCATTGGACATCCCATAATGATGCCTTCTGAGGGCAGTATGAAAATATAATTTGGTCAGCCTCCAGTCAAATCTCTGTTGACATTTATTTAAGTTTGTAATTTTACAGATCAGGTCTGTAATTTTACAGAACCGTCCTGGGGACTCTGCTGCACAGATTTTCTGTAAAATCTTCTGTTATTTCTAACAGTGCGGTACGGGGTAGACGTGAACAATGCGCGGACAATACTTAACCTAAGCGTAAACAAGTCGCCGAGCATTGCGCAGACAGTGCGTAACTTATGCGAACATGGCGTAAACACGGCTTCACCGAAATGACACGCCTTGCCACGACACATTGCGGGGACAAAATCGTGCAAGTGTCAAGATGGCATTAGCCAGCTGCACCTCGCCAAAACGGACAACAGTTCCTACCTGATCTTGCAAGTGCTTGATCGGCGGCAGTGTGGGGGCAATCTTGTGTCGAACCTTTGGCTTGTAGTACTTCCCCAAGATGCTCTCACCGCTACTGACCGATGAATCCTCCTTTTGGGCGACGTCATGTACGATGTCTGTGTGGTATTTCTGCGCCTTCTGCTTGGCCTTCATCAACCAGACTAAGATCATGTTCCGTGCTATCTTCCATCTTTGCTTCTGTCCGCTCCGCATAACTTGTAATGTTGCGGCGGAGGCAACTTTCTTGACGTCCGCCGGTGCCTGATAGGGGAGCTCATTCGGGGACACTAAGCGTTTGATGTCCCACATTTTTTTCTGTCCAAAAGTCCCGATGTACCTTCCGCACAAAGTCCAAAGGCGGACAGAACAATCAGAGCTGCCGGATATCATCATCTCCTTGTCTTCGATGAAATCAAGACTCGATATAGACTTCAAATGAGCACGAAAGGAACTAAGTAGGACTGGCACCTTCATTGTCCTCGAAGGATCACTGTTTTTACTTGGAGTCGGAAGTTCGTCCAATGGGATATTCCTGTTCCCAATATCTTTTGTCAGTTTAGCGAACTTATAGTACGGGAATCTTGCCTGTCTGTCCTCTTTCAGTTTCTTGCTGTCGCCGGGGAAGAGTTTCTCGAACTGTTCTTCAGAGATACAGTAATCGCTTATGTCCCAGACTTTCACGTATCCGGCAGAGTCTCCAGTCACAAGGAATTCATTTTTGGCGTCTACGAACATCGCGGTTACGCATTCACCAGGTTTGTGTATCGCGACGAACTGTCCAAGCAAACCACCTTTGTGGTGAATAGACCACGCTCGTACCCACCCTTCTCCACCACCTGTTACCAAGGTTGCCGTTTCCTTCCCAACTTCCCGTCTGGTCAGGAACAGCACATTGTCAATAGAGAAGGACCTGTCTTCATCTTCGTCCACAGTGTGGTTGGTAGAGCCAGAAACTGGGGAACCCTGTTCACTCCTAGATGCTGCAGGCACCGCCGTGTCGCTCATGTTCGTATTGACACCATCCCGAGATTTGCAACTTTCCAGGGAGCCCGTCGAGTCCACGTACGCAGGATGCTGACCGTCTACGCCGTTCACTAAGTTCCCATTTTTGTTGCCCAAGTCCGGTAGTTTGACTGGACTGCCGTTCTGGAGTGACGACACCGGTAGCTTTTTCCGTTTCTGACTTTTCTCATTAATCCACTCCTTAACTGACCGGTATGACCTGTCCTCAACTGGGTCTGTTCTCGTGGGCGTCAGCTGATTGCTACTGGTCGTCCCCGAAGAGAGTCCTTCCCTTTCCCGAGACAACATCGAGAACCTAGTCGGTGGTCCTTGATCTTGTTTACTAGTAATCGGCCTGACGGCAGTTTGCGGACGTGCACTCTCGTGTGGGTTTAAACGACAGAAGATATGACCGGTTTCCAGCGACCAGATAATGACATCACCGTCGTACGACCCCGTGGCAATGCTACTGGAACCATTGTACGCTAATGACAGAATGTCATCGTGGTGTTTCACATCCCATATCTTCGGTTCCTCGTCCTCCATGTCCTTCACATCAATATACGACGTCACTCGTCTATTCCATCCAGTGATCATAATCTGCTGCCTGGGACATACCAGGCCTGTGATCTCACAATTCCCGACGGTTTCGAACTCACGTAGGCAGGCACCGTTGTTGAAGTTCCATACCTTTACGGTTCCATCACGGGCACCGGTAATAAGCCTTCTTCCAGTCGGATCAAACACCATGGCCGTGATCTCAATACCCTTCTCTTCGCCTTTCTCGATGATCTTATGCGCGTTCGTATACTGGATGAGCTTCTCGCCTGTGTTCAGATCCCAAACGCTGACAGTCGACTCATGACAGGCAATCACAACTTCGTTGAAAAGCTTGTTGTAAAGCGCCCCTGTGATTGGTGCGTTGTGGGACTTGACCTCTTGTTGTCTTTCCTCTTCCTTTCGTTCGAAGACGGCCAACTGGTTTGTCCCGAGGATGAGACACTGCAACCGTGGGTTCAGAAACACGGCCGTTATGGGATGAGGTCCCATCGTGATCTTGTTCCCGGGTATATTCTGTGCACAGCTTTGATCGGACAGGTTATACACGCGTATCGTCTTGTCCTTGGCAATACTGATGACTTGTTCGTTGTGTGGATTGATGAGGACGTGTTCCACAGCCTTGTTGTGTCCCTTGAACACTACTATTGCTTTGCTGTTGACGTACGGATTCCATACCCGGACAAGATGGTCCATACCGCCGGTAACAATGATATTGCTGACTTTATCATAGTCAAAGCAGAGGATACCTTTCCTGTTTACAAAGTAGGACGTCACCTTCTTCCGTTCAAGGTCACCCACGTACATTGCCGTCGTCCCAGAGACACAACACGAAATGAAGCAATCAAGAGTAGGAAAGAATCGGACCTGGGAAATCCAATCATCGTGCAGAGCGGTCAACTTATGGGCCACGACTCCCTTTACGTCGCCCTTCAACAGTTCGGGAAAGGGAATCCGTAAACCAAGTGGACCCTTCTTGCCAGCGTAGTTCCCGAACAGTCCTCCACTACTCAAACATTCCTTGAACTCGATAGCAGAGACAGTACCTCCTGCATCTCCCCATATTAGCACAGCATTATTTAGATTCTGATTGTCGAACCAGTAATCCATGTTCAGCGCACAGTGGTCCAGACCGCTGATCCGAAAGCTCCGATCAAATTTGTTGGCGCTGATGTCATAAAGGCTGATGTCCCTGTCGGTCGACGC
Source organism: Notospermus geniculatus (assembly GCA_002633025.1). NCBI lineage: Eukaryota > Metazoa > Nemertea > Pilidiophora > Heteronemertea > Lineidae > Notospermus > Notospermus geniculatus. The sequence continues at coordinate 278,234 of NMRB01000356.1, read as the reverse complement.
GATTGCTATCATGCTCACGTTGGGCAAACACACAAGGTATGTCACCCACATTGTTTTTTCTTTGGCATAATCGAGCGTACATATATTGGTTTTCAGATGGTTCATCTCAAGCGACCAGAAGTTGACCACGCCGTCCCGACTGATCGTGATGTAGCGTCCGTGAAGATAATCCACCTTGTCGCTGCGGTTGCCGTGTTTGTTCTGCAATGTCGGGAGGAAGGTGATTCGACTGATGTCGTCGCGATGATTGCTAGGTATTTCTCGCAGTGGTTTCGGAAACGGTTTATCCGTCAACATCGACGTCATCAGGTCTTTCTCTTTGTACTCGAGCAACATGTACGAAAGATATTCATCCCAGTCGACAGTTCCGTCGCAATTCGTGTCAACCTTCATGAAAATGATCTCCAGTTCATGCGCATCTACGCCTGGCATCAACTGCTGCATAGCATTCCTGAATTCATCGATATCCAACCCTCCTCCGCAGTCCTCGTCTGCCTCCTGGAAGCGACGTTGCAGATTTCGTAATTTTTCGTTCGTGATCTGTTCCTCCAGTTTTCCGGTGGCGTTCAAGGCGCTCGCTTTCGTCGTTTGTACCGCGTCAACTTTACTGCCCAAGCGAGGGCTCTGCTCAACGGCCCCGTGATGAGATGAATTCATATCAGAACCCGATTTCTGGTTCATTTGGTGTTTTGACTTGAAGACATTGGAAGGACCATAGGCATAGCTCGGAGATCGGCCAACCGATGATGAAGAATAATGTCGGGTGATTTCACTAGCTGCCACCGTCAGTGCCTTGTGAATGCTCTGGGTGGTAATCTTCGGCACCGTGCGTTCATGTGCAGAACAGTCGTTTTGAGTTGCCATTGGTCACGCGTAACTTTTACCTCGTCCTCATAAAATTAAAATCCTGGAAAATGATATTGTTATTCCATTAGAAGCGGTATCCAAGTGAACTTTTTGCGGGTTATTGCTTTCAATGTAACATAATAGTTCTCCGATTGTGTGCGTTGGTCATCAAAATAAATATTTGATATTTCCATTGTAAATTGAAAATTGGGTTCACTGTACCATCGACAACTGTGGTAATTTCGGATTCAGTGTTGGTTATTTCAAGCGTTTTCATGGCACTGGCTAGGACATTAAAGATAATGTATCACGACTTCATTGTTTACATTACAATGTTTGAAAACATGGAAATTACATTATGTTATTTTTGACTTTTCGGACATGCCAACTCACCAAATTGAATTATTTTGTGCCAAAAGAATTCTGGAGAGGCATGCAATCAACAAATTACTCATAAGACAAAGAAAGACCGGACACTAACAAACAGAATGTAAATAAACAATGATTTTCGTGGCCCGCGAAAATACCCCGTGATACATTATCTTTAAAGTATCGGTACAATTTGGCCATACTTTCAACTTTGCTTTTATGTCATGAAAAGCACCCGGGGGTTCTTCAATGTTGTCAATCCAGTGACCTTCGCACCTATGACAACTATCTCAGACAGATTGTCCAAAATGCGTAGGGCGGCTTTCCATTGGCGCGTTTCCGTGCGCGGAAACGCTCGAAAACATTGTTTGTTTCCGCTGGCGTTGGTCACGGCGCGGAAAAAACAATGCTTTCGAGGTCTGTTCACACCAAAACCGCGCCGCGGGCCCCGACGGCGGAAAACGACGCGCGTTCACCGCCGGGAAAAGGATGGATTTTCAATAAACGGGTCACACCAAAGACGCGCGGCAAAAAATGACGCGCGCTCGCTTGCCGCGCGTCTTTGGTGTGACCCGTTTATTGAAAATCCAGAACTGATTTTCCCGGCGGTGAACGCGCGTCGGTTTTCGCCGTCGCGGCCCGCGGCACGGTTTTGGTGTGAACAGATCTTAAAGATCCTTACACACTTAATGGATTTTCAATAAACGGGTCACACCAAAGACGCGCGGCAAGCGAGCGCGCGTCTTTGGTGTGACCCTTTTATTGAAAATCCATTGAGTTATTTTCCCGGTGGTGAACGCGCGTCGTTTTTCGCCGTCGCGTCCCGCGGCACGGTTTTGATGTGAACAGACCTTTACTGCTTTCCATTGGAGCGTTTCCGCGCGCGGAAACGCTCGAAAGGATTGCTATTTTCCGCGTCGTTGATCACGGCGTAACAATGCTTTCGAGCGTTAACGCTCCAATTCAAAGCAGGCTCGCGATTTTCAAGCGGTGCGATGCCTTTGTCCGTGACCAACGCCGCGAAAACAATGCTTTCGAGCGTACGCCGCTCGAAAATCGCGTGAATGGACAGCCAGCCTAAAGGCCCGTTTCCACTATAGCGGATTCCGCCGCGTCTTGCGGCGAGCGGAGCGGTTTTCACAGGCATTGGGATAATCAATAGGCTATTGTATTGTTACACCATCGAAAGATTATCCAAAGCCCTGTGAAAACCGCACCGCTCGCCGCAAACCGCCGCGGAACCCGCTATAGTGGAAACGGGCCTTAAGGCTGCTTTCCCACGATACGTTTGCGGGCGCGGAATAGGAGGCGGGCGCGGATGCGGGTGAAACAGCTAAAGGGAAATGCGTTGGATCGATCTTTTCTACCCGCGTCCGCCTCCTATTCCGCGCCCGCAAACGTCTCGTGGAAAAGCAGCCCAAACGTCTCGTGGAAAAGCAGCCTTAGGATTTTAAAATGCTAAGCCGATGTTTAACCCATTTTTTAACTGTCCACGCTTTCAAAAGTTGGTAGGGTAGAGTTTAGCCAGGATCAAATGCACCGTTTATAAAAATGATTCGACGCCAATGGGGAATAGAGGAGGGAACCTTGCGTTTTCTTGAATTGAGACAGGCCTATTAAATATAATGTATCACGACTTCATTGTTTAGGGCCTACATTCAATGTTTGTAAACATGATGTTTACATTATGTTATTGGACTTTTGGGATAATGCCAACCCACCAATGTCATGAATACTTTCGGTGTGAAAAGAATTTATAGAGGGGGCATGCCACCAACAATACTCATCATAAGAGGCAGGAAGACTGGACACAAACAAACAAAATGTAAATAACAATGATTTTCGTGGCCCGCGAAAATACCCGTGATAAGTTATCTTTAAATTTAGTGCTTCAACAGCAGGGTGAACAAGGCGAAACGTTTTCTGACGACTGCATTCCGTCAAATTTACGAGACTTTTGGAATAGGCCTAGATTCAGGTTAGTAAGCGCTTGATGAGCCATGTCAGACGGCATCAGACCAGATGGGGTGTGCCCCCAAGAACGGACCCTGAGAACATGATGCCCCCCCCCCTCGCTCAGTTTGCAGCTCAGTCTTGCAATCCTCAGGTGGCATTATTCTACAGACAGCAATACCAAAACATCGATAGGGCCTACCAAACAGCCCGCAAGTTAGGCCTACAGCACAGCCAGATGACCACCAGTCACAATAAATTAATTAGTTTAGATTTGTCTTTTGTTTTGCACATGAATAGGCTAGGGTTTAGGCCTACCTTCGACGTTTTCGTTCTAGAAGCGCGCTTTTTATGTTGGAATTTTTCATTAAAAATGCCAGAGTGCCCTGTTTTCCAGCTTTCTCTCCCATGATGGACATGGTGGAAACGTGCATTTGTTTGTAAACAGAACACACGTGTCTTGTTGTTATGGTCAAATAACCCGCCTTAGAAACTCTTCTCTGATTGGTCAGTGGCACACGAAAATCGCCAAAAATTCAAATGGATACTTATATCAGATAGTATGAAAACTTTGCAACCGATAAATACCGGTGAATAAAATTCTACTATTTTGTATAGTGCCCATCTCTCACAAGAAGACACGTTTTTGTCATTTCTGACGAAACCGTCTGCTAATTCACTGCTGCCCTGCTTTGTTTGAAAATGGCGGTGTTTTCGAGCTGACCGCGGCGGGTACTCACAAAATAAATGCGCCAAAAGTATGTTTCTAATCATTATATTCGTGACTGGATGCTGTATGATAAAATTCTAGAGAACATAGAATAAGTACGTCTTCAAACTTTCACACAAACCAGCACGGATGTTAAGATCAATACCCTGTTTTGAAACGACCGTTGGCTCTCCTATGTCGGCAGTGCTTTTGTGTACATCAATGTACAGTGTGTGCTGTTTGTACATGTCCGTGCATGTCGGGACGAAGAGCGTGCCCGGCCCGATAAGAAGAAATCAAGTCCGGTGCCCTTGTGTTTGGAAAATTTTACTTTATTTGGTGAACACCTGTTGACATAGCCTGTGCTGTGTTCAGTTTAATTTATGATTCATATTATTATGGCCTAGCCAGTTTTCTGCTCTTTTCAATCTTTTTAATTTTGACAGAGTCAGTCAGACTCGGTCGTCAGAGCTTGTTTGATTGATTGATTGCATGATTGAATTTTAGTTGCAGCTCATGAGCTGGCTGAGCCGACTGGCCCCCGAGCTCATGAGCTGAGTCAGGAATGGCCGGCATATATATATATATATCATTCGGAAAATGATGGTGTTGTCTATGTGGTGGTACTGGTGCATAATGGGTGGTGGAATTTGAATTGAATCGGGATGATATGATAGGGTTGCCGATAAGTATAAGCCTTATAATAAGGGCAGGCATGCTAGGGTGGACCTCTACTACTGTAGATCTAGAGGCTCTAGTCTAGGCTTATATTGGCGCATCACGTTGTTTCATACATGATATAGGCCTAGGGTGTTGTTTTTTATAAATTGACAGGCTAAAGAAGTGGTTTGATCTTCTTGATGTTGAACGTGTAGAATTATTGGCCTCTGACCTGTCCTGGGCAGGCTGGTAGTCGTAGGCCTAGCAAGCCTACTCTGTTATTTTTAGCATTTCTTTTTTTCATTATAAAGCTTGATTTCACCCACCTCTCGCTCGTGTTGGAACACAAATTTTGGAAATTAAATGTACATACATGTACTGTCCTGAATGGCAAATTTTTTTAGTGTACACAAACTATATTTGTATTTCATTCATGCATTCAAACAAGCGTGTATATTATTCATGAAAATACTTGATATTCAAATCATTTTGATTTTCACAGACAAATCATTCCAATATCAAGTCCAACAGAAAACATCATAGTCATTGCCCGGGGATGGATGACACTGACATATCCACAGACAATTCTGATATATTTGGGGATGATATTGATATGACTGGCTCTCCTCTAACTCCAAGAATGTTTTCGGAATCAGTTCAGCAACCTCTCACTCGGAAAGTAGACCACATATCATCAACACTTAAGGTAAGAGACCACTCTCTCTCTTTTACGAAAGCTTCGTATTAATAGACAATTCTCAAATTTAAACGTAACGAGAAAGATCGCCACACTTCCGCTGAAATCGCAACCACAACCTCCGTCTGTGAAGCTGACTGGCTGAATGATGTGATGCAGAGAACCCCATGACAGTGACTTCGATGATGTTGCGTCAGAGTCGACCATTGCTGAATCATGGATGGCGTCGCATCACCTGGTTTCATTTCAGATCAAGGTTCTGGATGAGCTTTCGGTGGAAGTGTGCAGATCTGGGAATTCGAGAATCGTCTCAGTGGAGTATGGTTGCTCCTACATGTACACTTGCAGCTGCTTTCACCTGTAGCAGAATCATTTTCTTGTGATATGCTTTTCTCTACATTATGTACAATTGCCCCCACAATTTCTGGTGTAGACATGGTAGAGTGTCGGAGCAAAGGACTGTTTGTGCACCTTTGCAATTGCATTCCCAAGTGGATTACATAATTACATGTACATGTATTTCTTTTGAGCTTCAGTCACTTCACTGTGCCTTTGACATGTACTGACACCTGCAGTCATTATTTGCCAGTCAATCAAATCTACTCTGAAGAATACCCGGTACTAAATATATACATGCATCATGGGTAAAAAGGTGCATCATCGCTCATCATCTTGACTACATGTACCATCCAAGGGTTGTGACATCACTCCGCCCACAAACCCCTGACGAACTTCACAGATAACCTTGTTCAAGTAAAAAACATACTGTGGCTGCCAATTTATAACTATTTCCCTCTCATGGCTAATGATCGTGGTAATTAGGCCATAATGGATACAGGAATTGGTCATTTGCTGCCTGCATAATGGTTGTTCAAAAGATAACGGCCCAACTTCCTGGCATATGAATGGGCTCTCAATAAATGATGGCACCAATGAAATTTGAGCAGTAATGTGCGTACTACTGCATTGTATGTGTTCATTGAACCAACTGATTTCGTTGGCGAAATACATTCCTTTATGAAATGCTTGGATCAGTTTTGGTGGTGTGATAATATCATTCTCTGGCATACGGATGAATTGTTGTCATTCAGTCCATGCTAAATAGCCATAGGCCTGGTTCGTTTGATCTGGTGAATAGATTGACCTGGTTGACGGCATGCAAGTGTCTTCGCAGGTGTACTACTCTCATTCTGCTTATGATCGTACGTTAAGACGATATTTGGGCCGAATGGATTCTGATCAGGAGGGTTTGGTTAACTCAGACACCCCTGGCAAACCAGGGGTTGAAGAGAATGAAACGAGTGAAAGCAAAGGCAAAATAGCCCGTGAAAAACCTGAGTCTGATTTGATGAACACCATGAGACTTCATGCAGCATGTCTGGTGAGTATTTTGCATGAGTACATGTATTTTGCATGAAAATAATCTTTTCTGACATGTCTTGAGTTTCAGCAAAAATTCATTCATTACAGTGTATGGGTCTCAGTTTTATAGTTAAGTAGGGTCTTAGGTTTACCGTAGTCTGATTTGATGAACACCATGAGACTTCATGCAGCATGTCTGGTGAGTATTTTGCATGAGTACATGTATTTTGCATGAAAATAATCTTTTCTGACATGTCTTGAGTTTCAGCAAAAATTCATTCACTTACAGTGTATGGGTCTCAGTTTTATAGTTAAGTAGGGTCTTACCGTATGTAGGTTTACCGTATATAGCCCAGTGGGTCTTAATTTTAGAGTAGGGTCTTAGTTTTATAGTACAGTGCCAGTGGGTCTTACTCTTAGTTTTACAGTGGAGTCTTACAGGTCTTAGTTTTATAGTACGAGTCTTAGGCCGGGTTTACAGGGCTTGTCCTTTGAAAAACCCAGGCGCACAAAAAAATGCTCGCCTAATTTATCCTAGGCGAGCACTTTTTTTGTGCACCTGGATTTTGTCCAGGTGCACAAATTGTGCACCTAGATAATGTTGAAAGTGTTTCCTTTTGTAGAACAATTCATGCAGAATACTGACCTTTCCGATTCAACATTCACATTCTATAATAGTTGGTTACTGTCTAGTGTCATAAAATAGGATCATTTTAGTGATCAAGGGGTTAAAACGTGTGGGTCAGGTTGGCAAGGGTTAAAGAGGACAATTTCCAACTACAGCTAATGCCTAGATCCCCTGAAAGATCCCAATACCAACAGGTCAACTTCATTTTGCATAAGACCTGTCACAGCCCAAAGGCTAGCCATCTACTAAAAGTATAAGATCACTCCACTGACCAGTGCACCACAGGAAAATATAATGTACCGGTAGTTTTTCACTCTCCTCAATTTGCTAGGAGTGTGAACTGCACCCCCTAAAATCACACCCCTTAAATGTGGTAGGAGTGCAGTCAAGTTTTACAGGCCTGTATTCATTAGACTCCACAAGTGAATTCAAATTTCCCGCACATTTCACCATATTAATCCAGGTATTTTCTGATTGCAGAGAATGGATTCATGTTTAATGGCAAGTCACAATTTGTCACATCTCAAAAGTTTCAAAATGTCACAGGGAAGTCTCAATTGTCACAGCTTTATTGGTGTTTTTTGCGTGTTTAAGTCACATCAACTTTGCTTTTGTCACATATGCGAGACACACATGCACAATATTTGTCAGTGATAACGATGAATTCCATAATTTACGGTAACGAAACGTGCCCTACTAAAAGACTACGACAGGCGACGACAACGACGGACACCGCATGACGAGCTCGATACGATTATAGTCGATTTCTGCACAAAAAAGAGGCAGTGTAAGCATGTTTTGAAATGCCACAAAATTTTACTGACCACTTTGTCACATTTAGTCACAGAATTCTCAAAATGTCACAAAATGTCACAGAATTTCGGGCAAGCAAGTTTTGTCACAGAATGTCACCATGTCACAGGGAATCCATTCTCTGTGATTGGCTGCAGCATGAATTCTTCGAACTCAGAGTCAAACGAACTTGAAAACTTGGCCCCAAAATGATTAATCCAAATAAAGCTTGCAATGATGAATGAAATCAACAGAGTATTGAACAAAACACCCAATTTGAGCTTCTCATAGTGTCCATCATAGGTTATTTCTGTTTAATTAGTCAGACCAGCTGACAGAAACATCGTAGGCACACACTCATGGTGATGTCTGCAAGGAGTTGGCGCGAAGCCAACTCACACAAATCAAGTAATCTCTTCATAACAATGACCAAGATGGGCAAGCTTTATTTATGTCATTGGAAAGGAAATTTCAGTGGGAATCCATCCAAACAGTTTTTGAGGCGATTTCTTTACATCCCAGAGAAATAAAACCAAAAGTTCCGGACACTGTGGAAGTGAAAACTATCCTCAAGTCGGGATCGTCGGCAAACTGTTGTGAGGAACATCGTCGAGACAGATTTGCATGGCGCGCAGAATTTCAACTTTTTTGAGTGCTAGGTGCGCGTTTTTTTGCGCCCCTCGGCGTGATTTTAGGCGCGCCATGGTGCGCGAGCGCAATTGCGCGCCTTAAAAGACAAGCCCTGGGTTTACATCAGATGACACGAACACGAAGGCGAACAATGGCTTCACAAAGGATTCATCCCCATGAAACCTTTGTTCGCCTGCGTGTTCGTGTCGGGTGTCATCCGATGTAAACCCGGCCTTAGGTCTTACTTTATAGACACCCTCGTAGCCTACTGATCACCTCAGTTTCAAATTTGTTTGTTTCTTGAATGTGCCAATTCCAATTTTTGAGTGAGAGTCGAGTCAATATTTCTCTGATTTTTGTTGATAAGACATGTACGGCAAACAATAAATCATGATGATTGGCTGATTGAGCAAATCAGACCATGAAATGACCTGTCATGTCCCACACAATACAATCAAATTCTTCGTCTGCATAGGCATTGTCCTTTATTTATTGTTTACCAATGTACTATTTCGTGTGTATGTACTACTCCTTTGACTGAAAAAATCAATTGTTCCCATGCCTGGAGTTGGTAATTTGTCCAGGCCTTTGGCAGATTTGTCCCCTCTTGAGTATTACATACCGGTTAGGGTAGTGGCCTACATGCTAGCTTTAGCGTATGTGGTCATACAAGTCAGTGTAAATGTAGGACTCAAATCATGCGGTCACTAAATTTGTGATCGTAAAGAGAACAGTCTGTCATTCTTTCGTGGATTTTGGCTTTGGCCTCCAGTGATTTCCTGGAATAATGGAATACATTTCTGCTTTTCGTCCTTAGTCCTGTTGTTCCTGTCCATTACATGTACATGTATTACAAATATGGGTGGTTCCCATGTAGATTTAGATGTACGGTACATGTGTAGCTGCTTCATTTAGATGTTAAAGTAGGTGACGGGGAGGTATAGAGCCTTAATTTTGTTTGTAACCTGTTTTTATTTGGGAGAGTTTTTCTTGCAAGTTTACAATGTTAGATGTTGCCAGACTAGACGGCTATAGATAAGCCTTATCATTAGGTCAGTTTGCTATGGTGATCGCAGCGCCATCTTCAGTACACGCAGACGAACTAACATGAATACACGTGTTCATAGTTTTGATGTGACATTGGTTAAAACTGAGCGATTAAAATGCCATCTTCAATCAGGCGATAAAACTATCTACATGTACATGTATGAACATTCATTACCACACTCTCCCTCATAAGGCCACATAAAAAAAATCTTTAGTTTAGCATCAGCGCCCGCCTCGAATTTTCTCGCCGCCTCAAAAAAAAATTTTTTTTCCAAAAAAATTTTTTTTCAAAAATTTTTTTTTTCTTCAATTCTTTTCTCACATTATAATGTTCTCTGTCAAAAAGTGTGGTTTCTTGTCTACACATGCCTTTTCCAGGGTGACTCAGGGCCGTATTCACGGGTCGTACTTTCATTAAAGTCTGACTTTTCGCAATGCTTCAAGCATAGAGAAAGTCTAACTTAAGCCATACTTTAGGCTANGATGCTGCACCTCAAGTACAAGAACCAGGAGGCGATGACGGAGACACATTTGGAGGAACGCACGGGAGAGGTGCTGATGGTGTCGGGGAAAGTGGTGTGTATCACTACCGGTACTTGTGTTAATCATGTCATGTGATAGGCCTAGTTGGGAATTGTTGGACAGTGCCCCTTCGAGATCAAGGGTTCAATCCCGAGGCGGGCAAGTGGCTTTATATGGAAAAGGGGGATAGCTTCTTGACACCGTGGATTTCTGCTGGTGCTCTGGTTTCCTCCTACGATCCAAAATGTAATATCGCCCATTATTCAGGGTTCGTACGCATCCTGGAAAACCTGGAATGTCATGGAATTTTGAGTTAACAAAATCCAGGCCTGGAAATCCTTGAAAATCAGCAAAATTACCAAGGTGTCCTGGAATTGTCATGGAAAATTGAGTCTCTTTCAAAAAAGAAAACAAAATCATCAAATAAAGACATCTGTGCATCAATTTGGCGGCGAGTCGGTTTGGGAGAGTACATGTATCTTGAAATTTTGTGCTTTCCATGCCGCAAAGTGTCCTGGAATTTTGCCATTTCTGCCCTGGAAAGTCCTGGAAATGTCATGGAAATTTGCGAGACAGGAGGTGTACATGTACAAACCCTGATCTGAATACAATAGAGCTCTCCCTGTCGTTTTTTCTAATGTGTGCTGAAAACTAGGCCTTGATGCTCTGAAGTACGTATCAGACAAGCATTTTGGTGACCTTCACTAAGCTATGAGACCTCTTTGTGCTCTCTCCTAACATTTTGAAAATATCGTAAAATTCAATACTGTGGGGCTTTAAAATAAAAACAGGTTTCAGACAAAATAAAGGCTCCATAACCTCCTCGTCACCTTACATCACTTAAAAATCAAAGCTTACGTCTGAATTGTGGGAATAACCGCCTATATTTTAATTTAAGATTGCCGAGACATTCTCTTTAAAAAAACTGTGACCTGCCAAGGAGGAATATATTTGACTGAAGTTTAGGCAATATGTCCGAGAACGAGAAACAAGTTGAAGCCGAGGTGGAACCTCTGCCTGGCATTCTTAAGGTACATGTACATGTACATACATGGCTGGACGCATTGTTCCCAGAATCCGAAGGCATCTGTGTGGCAACCTTGCGGAGCATTCATGAACCTTGAGTGGAACGCCCATGACATTGGTTCTCAAAAATGACTTTTTAATTAAAAAGATATTTTGAATTGAGCCATCCATCCATCTAACTTGACTCTACCTACATGCCAAATTTCATGCTGATATTCAACTGTTTTGTTTTGGTGGTGAAACCCTTAAAAAACCCAAAAAGGGGGGTAGAATTGTACCACTTTACCCTAACCATGTAGGCTATCAAGTACAATGTATGAGTATTGACTCATTGGGTCATATGAACAAAAGAAATGAAAGACTAGTAAATGCTTTTACTTGGATTCTCCAATATGCACTATTTTAAATGCTGTACAAATCGGAAAGTAAAAGCATTGCTAGTCTTTATTCATGACCCATTGCCTGCCTGTTAACTGGGACGCGGTACAATACTACATTAGCACACCATTTATAAATCATCTGGCAATTATACGCTCTTTGATGGCAATTGACATATCACATAATGTATGAATAGTTGAACCTACAGGAGAAAGTTAACAGTCATTGATTTTGATTATGGTCATCACCTATTCATAATGGTGTGGTTATAACAAGTCAACTGGGGAATTCTATGAAGCAAGTTTAATAATGAAGCAAGTTTAATGTGAAGACATGACGTTGAGATTTTGTATCGGCTTTCTTCCAGGTCTTAGGATGACTCCTACATGTAGTCCTTATTTCCCAGCCATTTGTGCATCAAAACTGTGTCATCCGAGAGGTAGCCGAAAATACGACTTGTAGACGTAGTGTCCTTACATATGCGATTATATTTTGTTGGAATAACGTTACAAAAAATCAGGACTTCTCGAAGCCATTCGAGATGGGCGATTTTCCGACTTGCGCCTCTCCAACTTAAGCGTTTTCTACTGTACTATCATAGAGCTGATGATACGTACTGTAGTTCGGTGATTAGCTAGTTCTCAATATGTTTCATCAGTTTGTGTGATTTCAGACTCAAGAGATGCATGCCATAAATCATCGCGGCAAAACATAGATTTTTGTATAATCTTGCTGTCACTATGTCCACTTTCTTTTTCAGGACACAAATCGCAACCTGCGGTCAGTTGACAAGATGTTGACATCGTATCGCGACATTAATGAACAGCAAACGGTGGCTATGGATAAGGTACGTTTCAGTAGAGACCTAAGAGTCAGGTTGGTATGAAATCAATAGAGATGTGAAGAATTCAAAAAATGCCTTGTTAGTGTTTTCACTGGAATTTATTATCACCCCAAGTATAAACTCTCGTGACGAATAACGTCATCGCACATTCTCTCACTGGACGGGGTTCGCCGGGACTCGCTTTCAGGAGGCGACACTTCAGGCATGTCAGGAGGCGTATGGGCAGGAGGAGGAATTTGTTAAAAATTTGTTTTCTTTTTAGGAAGAATTTGCCCGCCCCGATTTGCCCCCCAATATCCTCGATTTTTCTCGGGCTCGTTTGCCGGAGTATTCTTCCCCCAGTACTCACCTACAAAATGAGGAAAGAGAGGTTATACTTGGGCTGGGGTAATCTGCCCTTAGGCTTCCCTTACATAGAAGTATATGGTGTACGAAAACGCCGGTTAACAATGGCTTCACGGTCGTGAATCCTCGGGAAGCCTTTGTTAATCGGTGTTTTCGTATACCGTACAGGGCTTGAAAAATTTTCTGGAGCCTTGCTTTTTGTGACTTTTCATTTCTTGGTGCCCAGGACTTTTTTGTCGGTGCCCAAATAAGGGGGTTTCAGTGTTTTATGATGGGGGTTTAGTGCCCGGTCGGGCATGTTCTATTGTGTATATTATTGATTTTTGGTGCCCTGGTCATCAGACAAGGTGCCTGCGGGCACTCGGGCACCCTATTTTTCGAGCCCTGCGTATACTTCAATGTAAGGGAAGCCTTAGGTACAGGGAGCTGATTGATGATTGTTGAGTTGGTGAGGTCTGTTGAGCAAGGCCCATAGGCCTCTTGTTTTATCACATGCCTGCTGAATATTTCCAATGATTATCCCATGTTTTCCATTTTCCAGTTGCGTGATGATATGAACAAGACCATGGACCAGCTGAAGGAGGAGAGAATAAAATCAACTGTGGCAAAAAGTCATGACCGCCCCCTCAGGACTAGTGACCTTGATGATGATGATGATTTTAGTGGTGAGGAAGAGCATTGTACCGTACTTAAAAAATAAAATCCAAAACGTTTGATTGAAGACTGTTTCTCTTGTTAACCTGTTTTGCAGTGCAGTAGAGTACAGTCAGTTTAAAAGACATGATGCATGTGATAACTCGTCCCACTTTTTGTTCCATGTCTCTGTTGCTCTGACAAAGATGGTCATTAGAAAGGTAGCAAACAGCAAAATTGACTACCTACAATGTACCAGAATGTTTTTAACCACCTACCGTACATGTATTTTGGCAAAATGAAAGTGTAGAGCGGCTCATACACATTCAATGAGGAGGTCGCCTAATTTTTAGCTCACTGGGGTGAGCTATTACGATGGTGCAGCGTCCGTCGTCCGTCGTCGTCGTCGTCCGTCGTTGTCCGTTAGCAGGGCACGTTTCGTAACCGCTGGAGCTATTGATCTGAAACTTGGTACATATATACCCCTAGGTCAGATGACCCACGACACCAAGTTTCGGTCCGATTCGACTCTCAGTTTGGCCACCAGGTGGCGGAAACCAAAAACACAAAAAGT
>NMRB01000356.1:237978-264189 GCA_002633025.1 Notospermus geniculatus | reverse complement strand
TTTTTTCTACCATTTGATGGCGCTGCGACCGTATCCACTTTTCCACTGTGACGTCGTACGGAACGTCAACGTCACACTGCCGTGACGTTGTGGCTTCATGCTCGCACCTCACATTGCCACGGAGATTACGTCCTCAAGACAATGAAAAGGCCTGATACGGTCGCAGCGACATCTTTCCGTGGAGAAAAGGCGACCTCCTCATTATTGCACAATATGAGGATCAAACGGGCAATATTATTGCCAATCTTTCTTCTATCCATCCAGAAGCACATGCCCCTATTTTGGGCCCCACATTGTGCAATAATATTGATTGTGGTCGCTTAAATTAATTGGGGATTTTGCAAATGTTATTGACATTTACGGCCTCCATGACTAAGCTGAGACTGCTAGTGCTACCCAAAATCTTACTCGCACCCCTGCACAACATCCACCAGTTTCGTGACAATATCCCTCGAGGTATCTTACACTTTACATTGTCTCCTGTTCTCCATTTCCTTCAGTTCCTCATCGAAGACCACCAAGAAGAAGAGCTTCCCCATTTCAGAGGGATTATTCGGTGTGTACACTTGTAAAATACTGTACATGTAGGCCTACATACTCAGTTATAGCGACAGTGCGTAAAAAATTTATCTTGGTCTGAGGTCCACCTTTTCACCATGTGACTGTACTGAGAATATCCTGGAAAAATCTCCCTTGGGGTGTACAAACCCTGAATAAAAATACTTGCAGTAATTCAGACCCCTACCTGGAGGCCAAGAATAGGCAGGGCGGACCAAGCTGGCTTTGAGGCAAAAGAAGGGCACTTTACCCGATACTGCGGGTCGCGCACTGGACATTCTGGGCTCGTCTGTGACTGGCACGAGGCAGACAATGCCATGTAATGCTTACAATGAAAGTTGATGGGACGCCAGCAGAACCTGGGACGTGCACTTTGCTGTCAAAAGTTTCAACTGATTTAGCCAGGTGAAAACGGGCAAAATAGGATTTACATGCTATCCGTTAGATTCTAAGCCAAATAAAGCTTCAATTTGCTGACTTTTGGCTGCCAAAGCTGCCAATTCTTTGAGGTTTTCCGCTTCGTCCGCTCTCATTGCGGCATCATTGGGCTTCCATCCATTGCATCTGAAACCTTACAGAACAAAAGTATTGCGCAAACACTAATCACGCATATACAATGTACATGTAAATGAAAGTGCGTGTAGGGGCAAGCGTGTTTATCGAAGTATAATTGCTTGAGACTGGATCTGAGCGGAGATTTTGCATACCTGATGTTGACACAGCAGAGATCCTAACTTTATCAGCATCGTACAGATGGCAGCAATGGGGGCAGGAGCGAGTTCGCGCGTTTTTTGGGCAGGGCGGTTGAAAAGGAAGGACAGGGCGCATCGGGCAACAATTTTTTTGGGCAGGGCGCAATCCTCAGTTATTTTGAAGGCAGGGCGCGGCGCCTCTTTGGAAATGCCTAGCTAGAGGTCTGGTAATGAAACTGTTGTTATCTGTTCCTCCAGAGTGATGCAGAATATCGTGGACGTGGTCACAGGCGACCAGGGGGCCCAGGTGTGAGGTTTCAGGATGACATGATGGCGCCAGACCAGATTCAAGAACTTCACCAATCTCTGCGGGAACTCTCCTCCAACCAGGAGCGCCTCCGTGATGAACTCAAGAAAGAACTGGAAAAGAGAGGCAGGTGAGTGGATTAGTTTGTGGGCATATCATGGCTACTTTTCATTTTCATGATTTTAAAAGTTATATCGAAAAAAGGCAGGCCTACCATTTATAAGCTGTACTTCCACCTATCCCGAACCCACCAAAACCCAGGTTTCTTGTGCGTACACCTATTTTTTGCCGTGTCTAATGGACCCGTGTTTGAAAACCCCGTGTTTTTTAGACCCGCCAAACTCGCTGGGGCTAATTCAGACACTTGTCATGTGTCACCTGGGATTTTAGATTGTGTAAGAGCAATAAGCTTGGCAATTACTAGTTATTAAACACGGTGACAGATGGCGTGGTAAGTGTGTTGCATATTGCGCATGCACTATAAACCCAAAAAACCGCAAAATTTGAGGCTCAGGCGTGGCCTCTCTCACCGTGTTAAGTAACTTATGAAACATACTGAAAATAGGTGTAAGTGCGTTGTGTTTTTTTAAGCACGGGGAAGAGCTGTGTCTCAAAAACCCCACCAATTTGGGGATAGGTGGAACTAGGGCTATTAATTGCAAATAACCATTGCAAAACTCCTACAAGTGCCTCTAGGCCTATAGCCAGACACCTTGCTTTTGCTGTGCTTGAGACCCTGGACAATCAGGGATCAGAATTAGTGTGAAAAATGACAGGGTACATGTACATTGTAATATGGATGGGCCTGTTCCAAATTATCTGTCATTCATTGACATCCTTCTACATGCTCATGGTTGGTACACATGTAGAATATATTTTCTATTTCATCATCAGCTATAGAGTCAGGTATGATTATAAATTTACTTGTTTCTCCATGTTTACTTGAGTTATGTTACTGTGTCAGTACAGGACTGGCCATCCGAGGCAGACCCCTAGCTGGAGGCCAAGAATGGGCAGGGCGGACCAAGCTGGCTTTGGGGCAAAAGAAGGGCACTTTACCCGATACCGCGGGTCGCGCACTGGACAGGGCTTGCCATGTAATGCTTACAATGAAAGTTGGCATGACGCCAGCAGAACCTGGGACGTGCGCTTTGCTGTCAAAAGTTTCAGCTGATTTAGCCAGGCGAAAATGGGCAAAATAGGATTTACATTCTACCCCGTTAGATTCTAACCCAAATAAAACTTCAATTCGCTGACTTGGCAGCCAAAGCTGCCAATTCTTTGAGGCTTTTCTGCTTCGCCTGCTCTCACATCATTGGGCTTCCATTGCATCCGAAACCTCACAGAACAAAAGTATTGCGCAAACACTAATCACGCATAATCTAAGTGCGTGTAGGAGCAAGCATGCTTATCGAAGTATAATTGCTTGAGACTGGATCTGGGCGGAGATATTGCATACCGGTACCTGATGTTGACACAGCAGAGATCCTAACTTCGTCAGTGTCGTACAGGTGGCAGCACCTGGGGCAAGAGCGAGTTCGTGCGTTTCTTGGGCAGGGTGGTTGAAAAGGAAGGGCAGGGCACGTTGGGCAACAATTTTTGGGGGCAGGGCGCATTTCTCAGTTATTTTTTAAGGCAGGGCACGGCGCCTCTGGAAACATGGGAAATGCCTAGCTGGGGGTCTGCGAGGTCATCTCAACTGACACAAATCTTTTCATTCGTGTGCAGTGTTTATTTTGTTTTACTAACAACTAATCATGCCTGATGCTACCGTACATTTCTTTGTTATATCATCATAGAATACTCTGAAATCAGTTATTAGAAGATTTTCTTTGCAAGAAGCGCTTTGAGAGTCAAGCCCATCTTTTTAACCTGCTCTGCAAGTAGGCCGAAGGGCATGAATTAAGTGTATGCTGTGCTTACATGTACATAGATGCCTTAGTACTGGTCTGTTGGGACATCCATCAACTTAAACCTTGCCTTATTGCCAGCTTGTTTTTTTTGATGGATCCTTAATTTTTTGCAGGCAAAATTGCATCTCAGATCTCTGTAGGGTTAAATTTTTGACATGATTTCATTCCTATTTTTGCCACTCAAGTGGACCTTTTGTGAAAAACTTCTAAATCTAATGGCTACCAGTACTTTAATGTCATTGCTATTGTTTGAGAGAAGATGCTGAAAGGGGCTGTTCATGTTCGGAACCATTTTCCCAACTAATTTTTAGCTCATGTTTGTTTTGCACATGAATAGGCTAGGGTTTAGGCCTACCTTCGACGTTTTCGTTCTAGAAGCGCGCTTTTTATGTTGGAATTTTTCATTAAAAATGCCATAGTGCCCTGTTTTCCAGCTTTCTCTCCCATGATGGACATGGTGGAAACGTGCATTTGTTTGTAAACAGAACACACGTGTCTTGTTGTTATGGTCAAATAACCCGCCTTAGAAACTCTTCTCTGATTGGTCAGTGGCACACAAAAATCGCCAAAAATTCAAATGGTTACTTATATCAAATAGTATGAAAACTTTTCAACCGATAAATACCAGTAAATAAAATTCTACTATTTTGTATAGTGCCCATCTCACACTAGAAGACACGTTTTTGTCATTTCTGACGAAACCGTCTGCTAATTTACTGCTGACCTGCTTTGTTTGAAAATGGCGGTGTTTTCGAGCTGACCGCGGCGGGTACTCGCGAAATAACTGCGCCAAAAGTATCTTTCTAATCAGTATATTCGTGACTGGATGCTGTATGATAAAATTCTAGAGAACATAGAATAAGTACGTCTTCAAACTATCACACAAACCAGCACGGATGTTAAGATCAATACCCTGTTTTGAAACGACCGTTGGCTCTCCATATGCCGGCAGTGCTTTTGTGTACATCAATGTACAGTGTGTGCTGTTTTGTACATGTCCGTGCATGTCGGGACGAAGAGCGTGCCCGGCCCGATAAGAAGAAATCGAGTCCGGTGCTCTTGAGTCTTGTGTTTGGAAAATTTTACTTATTTGGTGAACTAACACCTGTTGACATAGTCTGTGCTGTGTATGATAATGATGGCCTAGTCTAGGCCTATACTCTATAGGGTAGGCTAGCCAGTTTTCTGCTCTTTTCAATCTTTTAGTTTTATTTTGACGGTCCAGACAGAGTCACCAGTGACTGAGAGCTTGGAGGAATTATACCATGTAGTCAGGAGTACCGGGGCCGGGTAGGCCTATACATGGTATAATTCCTCCAACCAAGGTGAGAGAGAGAGAGCTGTTTTTTGTTGATTGATTGAGTTTAGTTGCAGCTGGCTGAGCTGACTGGCCTCTCTGAGCTCATGAGCTGAGTCAGGAATGGCCGGCATTCGGAATGATGGTGTGACTGTCTATGTCATGTGGTGGTAATGGTGGGTGGTGGAAGTTAAATTGAATCGGGATTGATAGGGTTGCCTAGGCTAGTAGGGCAGCATGCTAGGGTGGACCTAGTCTATTGTATTACTATTGGCCATGTTGTTGGCGCATCACCTGTGTTGTTTCATACATGTACATGTAGGCCAAGTGAATACAGTCCAACTCGGCCCTTTGCCAACTCGGCCCATGACCAACTCGGCCCTACTACGACCAACTCGGCCCTGCTAACCAACTCGGCCCTAGCTATGACCAACTCGGCCCTAGCCGATGAGACCAACTTTTCACAGTGAAAATTGGGTGTACTTTTCTGAATCCACTTTCATGTTGACGATAGAGGTGTCCTGTGCTGGTATAGGGACCGTAGCAAAATTATTTGAAGACAAAAGAAATTCTGCGTTTGGGTGGGGGGGAGGAGGTCGTGGCCATTTCGTTTCTTTTTTGAAACATTGTCTTCACTCAAAAAATATTCGAAAAACATTTGATTTACCGTTTTGGACGGCGCATCAGTCAAAAGATCAGCTGGTTGCGTTTTCTATGAAATAAACCCGATGATATGAAAATTACACTTGCCCGCTGACGATCCCGACTCCCGACTTGAGGATCTTTCACTTCGTCCTGAACTTTGGCTTTTATTTCTCTGGGATGCAAAGAAATTGCCTCAACTATTTGGTTGGATTCCCGACAAAATTTCCCTTTCCAATGACATAAAAGCTTTCCCGTGTCCGTCATTTTGATAAAGAGATCTTTACTTGGTTTGTGCGAATAGGCTACAACAGACAGCGGCCGCCCGGCCGAGTTGGCTTCGCGCCAACTTCTAGATACAGACATCTCAGCATGATGTGTGTGCCTACGATGGTTTCTGGTCAGTCGGCCCCGTCTGATCTATGAACANCAGTGTTTTCCCTGATTAAAAAACACGTGACGGCCCGTCACGTTTAGAATGCAAACGTCTGT
The DNA here is from genome assembly GCA_002633025.1 of Notospermus geniculatus. Lineage (NCBI taxonomy): Eukaryota > Metazoa > Nemertea > Pilidiophora > Heteronemertea > Lineidae > Notospermus > Notospermus geniculatus. Next base: position 258,288 of record NMRB01000356.1, on the reverse strand, counting down.
GCCTGCGCCACGTTAAAAAATCTACGTAGTGGAACCGCCACGCTTAAAATATCCACCGTCACGCAAAAAAAATCGGCCGACACGCATTCTGAGCACTCCCAACGCTTGTTTTCATACGGACGCAACAGAGGAAGATGGTTGTTACACACCCCTTTCAACAACGATAATGGATCGGTCCAATTATACTACCTTCACCACCCGTCTAGCATTATCTAGTTCATAAACTTGCCAACGAGATTTCATAGATGGCGCTCGGCTCATTGCGCGCGCTTCGGTCCGTCAAGAAAGTTAGTACTGCGTTGCGTTTTCGGGCACGGAAATGGCGTCTTGCAGTGTTCTAGAATCAAAAATTTTCTACACACCCCCCCGTTCGGCGCTACGCGCCTCGGCTGCCGCGCTTCGCGCGTCAGGCGACCGTCACGTTTCAACTAAATCCCAGGGAACACACTGTGCTTCTTTGCATTCCCAAGTGGATTACATATAATTATTGACATTTTGAGCTTCATTCACTACCATGCATTTGGCATGTATGTACTGACATTGGCAACAGTCTTTGCAGTCAATCTACTCTGAAGAATACTATAAAATATCATGGGTAAAAAGATGCATCCTCATCTTGACTACAGTACCAAGGGTTGTGAGATCACTCCGCCCTCTGACAACGCTCACACAAACCCTTGACGAACTTCACTGACAATGACTGATAAGGCGAGAGTTTTTTTATTGTTTGTTTCGCGGATCCGCCGACGTGGCAAAAAGGTGTTTTGGAAAAAAAATAAATTTTTATTTTCTGGCCATTCGCGGATCCGCCGACGTCAAAATTCCCGATTTTGAAATAAAATAAAACTTTTTTATTTATTTTTGCTCCGATCTCCGACGCCAAAGTCTGAAAGCCGTGGTGGAATTTCCATGTCGCACTGGCCGTTGTGCCCCTCGAATTTGGCCGTGTGCCTTCCCCAAAAGTGCCTTGGTCACGGCTAAAAGGGCTGTGCCCCTTCGTCGTGCTGGCCGCAGTGCCCTTCCTTCACTCTGAGCCGGGAGCCGGAGTTGGAGTTGAAGGATCANCAAGTCTTTTTGATTCACCCAACTTGGATATATGAGAAATACAAACTTTATTTTGAAAAAAAAATTTATTTTATTTTTTCCTCCTACCTGAAAAATACCGACTTCAAGTTTGTGAATGAGAAAAATAAAATTTTATTTTTTTATTTTTTCCGCCCTCCTCTTTAAAAAAATGTCAAAAAAATCCGCGAAACAAACAATAAAAAAACTCTCGCCTAACCTTGTTCAAGTAAAAAACGTACTGTGGCTGCTAATTTATAACTACATGTACTTCCCTCTCATGGCTAATGATCGTGGTAATTAGGCCACAATGGATACAGGAATTGGTCATTTGCTGCCTGCATAATGGTTGTTCAAAAGATAACGGCCCAACTTCCTGGCATATGAATGGGCTCTCAATAAATGATGGCACCAATGAAATTTGAGCAGTAATGTGCGTACTACTGCATTGTGTGTAATCATTGAACCAACTGATTTCGTTGGCGAAATACAGTCCTTATGAAATGCTTGGATCAGTTTTGGTGGTGTGATAATATCATTCTCTGCCATACGGATGAATTGTTGTCATTCACTCCATGCTAAATAGCCATAGGCCTGGCTCATTTGATCTGGTGAATAGACTGACCTGGTTGACGGCATGCAAGTGTCTTCGCAGGTGTACTACTCTCATTCTGCTTATGATCGTACGTTAAGACGATATTTGGGCCGAATGGATTCTGATCAGGAGGGTTCGGTTAACTCAGACACCGCTGGCAAACCAGGGGTCGAAGAGACTAAAATTAGTGAAAGCAACTTAGGCAAAATAGCCCGTGAAAAACCTGAGTCTGATTTGATGAACACCATGAGACTTCATGCAGCATGTCTGGTGAGTATTTTGCATGAAAATCTTTTCTGACATGTCTTGAGTTTCAGCAAAAATTCATTCACTTACAGTGTATGGGTCTCAGTTTTATAGTAGGGTCTTACAATGTAGGTTTATATAGCCCAGTGGGTCTTAATTTTATTGTAGGGTCTTAGTTTTATAGTATTAGTACAGTGCCAGTGGGTCTTACTCTTAGTTTTACAGTGGAGTCTTACAGGTCTTAGTTTTATAGTACGAGTCTTAGGCCGGGTTTACATAACATCAGATGACACGCGACACGAACACGAAGGCGAACAATGGCTTCACAAAGGGTTCATCCCCATGAAACCTTTGTTCGCCTGCGTGTTCGTGTCGGGTGTCATCCGATGTAAACCCGGCCTTAGGTATGTTAGGTCTTACTTTATAGACACCCTCGTAGCCTACTGATCACCTCAGTTTCAAATTTGTTCGTTTCTTGAATGTGCCAATTCCAATTTTTGAGTGAGAGTCGAGTCAATATTTCTCTGATTTTTGTTGATAAGACATGTACGACAAACAATAAATCATGATGATTGGCTGATTGAGCAAATCAGACCATGAAATGACCTGTCGTGTCCCACACAATACAATCAAATTCTTCGTCTGCATAGGCATTGTCCTTTATTGTTTACCAATGTACTATTTCGTGTGTATGTACTACTCCTTTGACTGAAAAAATCAATTGTTCCCATGCCTGGAGTTGGTAATTTGTCCAGGCCTTTGGCAGATTTGTCCCCTCTTGAGTATTACATACAATGATACATGTACATACCGGTAGTGGCCTCCATGCTAGCTTTAGCGTATGTGGTCATACAAGTCATTGTACATGTAAATGTAGGACTCAAATCATGCGGTCACTAAATTTGTGATCGTAAAAGAGAAGTCTGTCATTCTTTCATGGATTTTGGCTTTGGCCTCCAGGGATTTCCTGGAATAATGGAATACATTTCTACTTTTCGTCCTTAGTCCTGTCATTCCTGTCCATTACTGGTACATGTACGACAAATATTCTCATAGTCATACATGTACATGTATTTTGGTAAAAAATATGGGCGGTTCCCATAGATTTAGATGTACGGTACGCGACGGTACATGTGTAATGTGTGTAGCTGCTTGATGTGACGGGGAGGTAGCCTTTAATTTTGTTTGTAACCCATTTTTATTTGGGAGAATTTTTCTTGCAAGTTTTGTTAGATATTGCCAGACTTAAGACAGCTAGGTAAGCCTTATCATTCATTTGGTCAGTTTGCTATGGTGATCGCAGCGCCATCTTCAGTACACGTGGACAAACTAACATGAATACACGTGTTCATAGTTTTGATATTGCCATTGGTTCAAACTGAGCGATTGAAATGCCAACTTCAGGCGATACCCCTACTATGAACACTTTTAACATTCATTACCACACTCTCTCTCATACATTGTACATGTAACATCTGTCGACAATACAGATATTTTGAAGGCGTGCAGAATTTCAGCTTTTTTGAGTGCTAGGTGCACATTTTTTTGCACGAGCACAGTTGCTCACCTTAAAAGACAAGCCCTGCTGCGACAATGTGCCAGAGGGTCACATACAATGTACATATACCGGTACATGCGTACCGGTATGTATTTGCATGATGTGCTATGCTCACAGTGTTTCCGCCAGAGGGTACGCAGGGTACGCTGTGAGTACCCTCAAAGGAACAGAAAAGGGCCATTTTCTTTGATTTCATAGGTTTTTTGCTGATTTTGAAGAGCTGCATACCCTCAAAAATATTTCTGGCAGAAACCCTGGCTCATAAATGGAACATGTAAAAGGAAAATAACCGAAGTTCCACATGTACCACTGCCACATCAATCCAATGACAATAATTCTGCCTTGAAGCGCCATCTATCATCTAATTCTAATCTAAAGGCCTGTCTACACGATCATACATTTGTTCAAAACATCATCAAACATTTGTGTGATGATGTTCATGGACAGATATTTGATTGTGTAGGCTGTTTTCCCAACAAACTTGAACAGCAACCAACATGTATGATGATGTTCAAATTTGTGTGATGATGTTCAGGACAAAATGTATGATCGTGTGGACTGTTTTCCCAACAAACCTGAACATGTATGATGATGTTCAAATTTTTAGCTGCATGTTTCATCTTGCCAATGCAAAACATCCCCAAAAAAATGTGTGATGATGTTCATGGACAAATGTATGATCGTGTGGACGGTTTTCCCAACAAACTTGAACAGCATCCAACATTATCCTTTCTCCATCATACTTCATCATACAAAGTCCATGAATGTTGGACTGTAGATCGAAATCCACAACAAACTTGAACATCATCATGCAAGTGTATGATGCTGTTTTGAACAATGTATGATGATGTTCAAAATTTTAGCTGCATTGTCACAAGACAGAAATCGACACACAAGCTTGGACATCATCATACAAATGTATGATGATGTTTTGAGCAAATGTATGATCGTGTAGACAGGCCTTTAGTAAATCACGTACATGTATACAACTGAATCGTGCCACCAGCCGTCTAAATCATGTATACAACTGAATCGGGGACTTGTAAAGAAAACAACGTCTGAATCCTAACTAATAAATTGTATTTTTTGCATAAGTAAGGCAAATAAAAAGTCAATTTCCAGAATGTTTGCGAATTTTCGACCCCAACCGGGGTCTTCTTCAGGCTGGAACTTTACAATCCGAAACTCTAGAACAGACTCTGTTCTAGAGTTTCGGATTGTAAAGTTCCAGCCTGAACACAAACATTCTGGAAATTGACATTTATTTATCATATACATGTATTGTGTGTCAATTTTTGTGCTTGCCTTCTCTTTGGTTTTGCATATAACTTACAAAGAAAAATTCATCACATTTATACTTACAATGTAAAAATAAAAACGGGTTTCTGACAAAATAAAGGCTCCATAACCTCCTTGTCACCTAAAAACATCTTAAATCAAGCTACATGTACATGTATGGTACCATACATGTGTACGTCTGAATTGCAGGAATAACCACCCATATTTTGGGATTGTCAGGACATTCTCTTTAAAAAAAACTGTGACCTGCCAAGGAGGAATATTTGACTGAAGTTTAGGCAATGTCTGAGAACGAGAAACAAGTTGAAGCCGAGGTGGAACCTCTGCCTGGCATTCTTAAGGTATGGCTGGACACAATGTTCCCGGAACGCAGCTGTGCGGCGTCTTTGCAGAGCATTCAAGAGCCTTGAGCAGAATGCCCATTGCCATTGGTTTTTCTGCATTTTTAGCTCACCTCTGTGAGGTGAGCTTCTCTCATGGTGTGTCGTCCGTCGTTGTCGTTAACAGGGGTGGCACGTTTCTAAACCGCTTGGGTTACAAACTTGAAATTTGGTGTACAGGTACCCTATGGTAAAAACTATCTCTGGACCGAAACTTAGCGTCGCTGCTTGTACACTCTGGCCTGTAGGTGGCGCTTTGTGAAAACCTTCTTTTGGCCGTATCTCCTGAACGTTGGTAGCTAGAACCACGAAACTTTTATGGTGGGTTCCTCTGATGAGACTACATCACATAAATCCCGGGTTTTTGATTTGACCTACTTTTCAAGGTCACAGAGGTCAAAGATCAAAATTCACTGTTTGGTGGCACATTTCATGGTTATTTGACATAGAGTGTTGTGATTTGGTGTGAAGATATATCTAGGCACCCTGCACAAGTGCACCAAATTTCAACCCGATCGGACTTCAAATAAGGCCGCCAGGAAGCCATCTTGAAAAATGGACTTTGACCCACATTTTATAAATAGGAGTAGGTAGGGTGTTTTAACCTTGTCAAACTATGTATCTAGACGGCCATATTTGACGTCGAATCTGACTGAAATTTACCATATTTATATGGTACCTAGATAATATATAAATATATGGTAAATTTCAGTCAGATTCGACGTCAAATATGGCCGCCAGGGAGCCATCTTGAAAAATGGACTTCGACCCACACCTCGTAAATAGTGGTAGCTAGAATGCTTTAACCGTGCCTAAATATGTGTCTTGGTACTGTCTAATTATATATTTATATGCCAAATTTCGGTTCAATTGGACTTCAACATGGCTGCCAGGCGACCATCTTGAAAAATTGACTTTGGCCATGTCTCACCGGTAGTAAATGTTACGATGTTTCAATGTTGTCTAAATATCTCTGCAAGTATCCTGTACCGTATTTTTCGGACTATAAGGCGCAGCCTTTTTCCTTGAAGAAGGGTCTAAAATTGGGGGGTGCGCCTTATAGGGTGGTGCGCCTTATCTGCGGATCCAGTCTGACAATTTGATCAGAAGTGTCAAGACANGACTGGGTAGAAAAAACGACGAACTTTACGATACGCATGTTGTTTGATCTTCAGAGTGTGCCATTTCTTGGGAAAGTGTTCCGACAACTAGTCTTTTGTTTCAACTCATTAGCTAATTAGTGCGTTCCAAGATACATCTCATTCAATTCCTTTTGACTTATAGACCCCGCAGGTGCCTTCATTTCCGTCATATATCTTGTACTTTTATGGTATTTTGACATTTTTTATTTACAACGCCTGGCCACGTTTCAAAAATTGCAAACGTTGGCTCGCCCTTAACCACGGAGACTTATCACAGAGGTGAGCACAATGGCCCTGGCCATTTCATTATCATGTTTATTCCTAACATGCACAGGGGCTACAATTGCCCCACTTCAGTGGTACAACGGATGTATAGCCCATGAAAACTTTTTTAAAATAATTTATTTCACAAAAATGACTTTAATTTAAAAGATACATGCAAAATTTCATGTTGATATTCAACTGTTTTGTTTCGGTGGTGAACCCTTAAAAACCCAAATGTGCTAGAATTGTACCACAACCCAAAGCACTACATGTACATGTACATGTAGGCTAACAAGTATGAGTATAACTCATCAGGGTCATATGAATAAAGAAATGAAAGACTAGTAAATGCTTTTACTTGGATTCTCCAGTGCACTACAGTAAATCGGAAGTAAAAGCATTGCTACATGTAGTCTTTATTCATGACCCATTGCCTGCCTGTTAACTGGGACGCGGTACAATACTACATTACATGTAGCACACCATTTATAAATCATCTGGCAATTATACGCTCTTTGATGGCAATTGACGTATCACATAATGTATGAATAGTTGAACCTATAGGAGAAGGTTAACAGGTTATTGATTTTGATAAATGGTCATCACCTATTCATAATGGTGTGGTTATAACAAGTCAACTGGAGAATTCTATGAAGCAAGTTTAATAATGAAGCAAGTTTAATGTGAAGACACGACGTTGAGATTTTGTATCGGCTTTCTTCCAGGTCTTTGGATGACTCCTAGTCCTTATTTCCCAGCCATTTGTGCATCGAAACTGCGTCATCCGAGGTAGCCGAAAATACGACTTGTACATGGATGTAGCGTCCATATATGCGATTATAATATTTCATTGGAATAAAGCCCTGTCTCCACTTGGCCCGCGAGTCCCCGCGAACCACCGCGAGTGTCACCGTGAGTATACTCGCGGTGACTCGGCTGGTGATCGCCGGTATAGTTCGGTGTTAAGCTAGTTCTCAATATGTTTCATCAATTTGTTTGATTTCAGACTCCAGAGATGCATGCCCAGTGTTCTAGCCAGGCCAGTTTTACAGGGCGGTACCACCCTGTTCAAAATTCAGAGGTCATTTTACCGCCCTGTTTAAAAATGTAACTTGCAATGCATTTCTATTAGATCACCCTGTTTGAATTTCACTCCCGCCCTGTTTGAAAATCCAGGGCCTTAGAATCATAGGAAAATGCAGTCATCCCACCCTGTTTGGAAAAATTTCTGGCTAGAACACTGAATTGCCATAAAAAAATCATTGCGGCAAAACATAGATTTTGTATAATCTTGCTGTCACTCTGTCCACTTTCTTTTTCAGGACACAAATCGCAACCTGCGGTCAGTTGACAAGATGTTGACATCGTATCGCGACATTAATGAACAGCAAACGGTGGCTATGGATAAGGTACGTTTCAGTAGAGACCTAAAAAGTCAGGTATGAAGTCAATAGAGACGTGAAGAATTCAAAAAATGCCTTGTTAGTGTTTTCACTGGAATTTATTATCACCCCAAGTATAAACTCTCGTGACGAATGACGTCATCGCACATTCTCTCACTGGATGCCAGGGCTGGCGGGGTTCGCCGGGACTCGCTTTCAGGAGGCGACACTTCAGCCCCGCCCCCCCAATATCCTCGCTTTTTCTCGGGCTCATTTGCCGGAGTATTCTTCCCCCAGTACTCACCTACAAAATGAGGAAAGAGAGGTTATACTTGGGCTGGGGTAATCTGCCCTTAGACTTCCCTTACATACAGTACAGGTCACAATTGACATCCCTTAATTCGCGAAAGTTACGCGTAAGTCACTCGTAACTTACGCAACAACTCCCGAGCTATGTTACGCGTAACTTACGAGGTGAATTACGCGGTGAGTTACGCGAATTTCGCTAGCTACACAGTGATTAACGAGGCAAGTTACACGGTGAGTTACGCGAAACCAAAGCCGTGAGTTATGCGTAAGTTACGGGTAACTTACGAGTAACATACGCGAAGCCGTAGGGATGTCAATTGTGACCTGTACTGTAGAAGTATACGGTATACGAAAATGCCGGTTAACAGTGGCTTCACGGTCGTGAATCCTCGGGAAGCCTTTGTTAATCGGTGTTTTCGTATACGGTATACTTCAATGTAAGGGAAGCCTTAGGTACAGGGAGCTGATTGATGATTGTTGAGTTGGTGAGGTCTGTTGAGCAAGGCCCAGAGGCCTCTTGTTTTATCACATGCCTGCTGAATATTTCCAATGGTTATCCCATGTTTTCCATTTTCCAGTTGCGTGATGATATGAACAAGACCATGGACCAGCTGAAGGAGGAGAGAATAAAATCAACTGTGGCAAAAAGTTATGACCGCCCCCTCAGGACTAGTGACCTTGATGATGATGATGATTTTAGTGGTGAGGAAGAGCATTGTACTTTAAAAAATAAAATCCACAACCTTTGATGAAGACTGTTTCTCTTGTTAACCTGTTTTGCAGTGCAGTAGGGTACAGTCAGTTTAAAAGACATGATGCATACATGTGATAACTCGTCCAACTTTTTGTTCCATGTCTCTGTTGCTCTGACAAAGATTGTTGTTAGAAGGCAGCAAGCAGCCAAATTGATCACCTACCAGCATGTTTTTAGCCACCTATTTTGGTAAAAATGGAAGTGTAGAGCGGCCCATACATGTTCAATATTCACACAATTTGAGGATCAAAATGGGCAATATTATTGCCAAACTTTCTTCTATCCATCCAGAAGCACATACCCCTATTTTGGGCCCCACATTGTGCAATAATATTGATTGTGTATGGGTCACTTAAATTAATTGGGAATTTTGCAAATGTTCTTAAAATTCGCGGCCCCGATGACTAGCGGAGACTGCTAGTGCTACCCAAAATCTTACTCGCATCCCTGCACAATGTTTTACTCACATCCCTGCACAATGTCCACCTGTACAGTGGCAATATCCCTTGAGGTATCTTACACGTTACATTGTCACCTGTTCTCCATTTCCCTTCAGTTCCTCATCGAAGACCACCAAGAAGAAGAGCTTCCCCATTTCAGAGGGATTATTCGGTGTGTATACTTGTAAAATACTGTACATACTCAGGCGATCATTTTTTTATACCTTGGTCCTCGGGCTTTTTGGACAGACCTGACAGAGGTAACCGGAAAAATGCCGAGTGGCCGACCGACCGACCGACCGAGTGAAGGAATGGGTATTCGGTTGTGATGTGTCCCTATTCCAAACATACTCCATGGTCCTACGAGCCAGTCTCAAATTACTGCTATCAGTGGGGAGTCATTAAACTTGTCAACAACTTCAAGTGGATGGGTCAGGTCTGCTGTAAAAGACACCAGTTAACCCCAATTGTTTATCTGTATACTGCTGTTCGTAGCTGGGGTAGTGGTTGGTTATGAGGAGGTTGGCCTACTGAAGTCTGAGTTCGATTTGTTCCGGGGTATCTAGTTGAAGCCTTTTGTGTTTATAACTTGTGAAATCTCAAAGAATGCTGTTATTTCAGGCGTTTTGTCAGGCCTGGGGGCAAGGTTTTGTCTCATAATTTGTGCATGTTCTATTGTTTTTAACAAAAATGCCCCTGAAGATTGTTTGCCCTGACAGAATCAGGAGGAGAGTTCACCTTTAACACAAATTCAAAAGAAATCATTTATCAAGGTTCGTGGTGAACAAAATTCCTCACTTACGTAATACATGCAATAGAGTGCTCTGTCAAATCAGGGAAGAACTTCAGCAAAGTTTCAGAAATGACACCGACTGGTCCCTGACTGAACCTTCCTTTCAAGAAGTCCATACCGGTAGGCTACCTTTCTGCTGCCTCATAGAATGAAGTGTACATGTAGGACACAACATGCACAAAACATTTTACTGTGTAGCGAGTTGAAAGATGACACCAAGCTGATGACCCAGCGTATGGGCATATATCTGTGGGTAATTATCTGTGATGGATACAGTGACAGATAAAATAAACAATCTGAAGTGGCCGAAACTGCCAAAACAGGTATACATGTAGATTTTGTCGTAAGACTATGGAGTAAACATATGGGAATTGGTAAATGAGCACTCGGCCGGTCAGTCGGTCGGTCGGTCGGCCACTCGGCGTTTTTCCAGTTACCCCTGACAGAGAGGAGGGCGGGAAAAAAATAAAAATAAAATTTTATTTTTCAATATTTTTCAAGTCCTCGCACTGTTTATGACTTTACTTTTGGAGAGGAGGATAGAAAAAAATAAAATGTTTTTATTGAAAATAAATTCTTATTTTGGAAAAAAAAATAAAAATGGTCAACCTTGCCATTATGAATTACAACTTAAACAGACAGAATTATCCTGATACATGTATCATTCAAACTGATATTAAAGCTTTAAAAAGACATCACTGAAGAACATTTAGGGCCGATTTCACACAGTGTGTTTAAAGAATTTGAACATAGGCATCACGAAATTTATTTCAGAAATTGGGGTCATATGAGAGCGGCGGTAGGAAAAAAATAAAAACCCATGGGTCAATTTTCAAGGCGGCGGGCGGAAAAAATATAAAAATAAAATTTTATTTTTATTCTATTTGGTGTATATTGCAGAGCGGAGGGCCCGAGGACAGGCTGAAAATAAATATTTATTTTTATTTTTTTTCTTGACGTTTTCCGAGCGGCTGGCCCGAGGACCAAGGTATAAAAAAATGATCGCCTCAGTTGTAGCGACAGTGTGTTAAAAAATTCATCTTGGTTTGAGATCCACCTTTGGAATCACCGTGTGACTGAGAATATCCTGGAAAAATCTCCCTTGGGGTGTACAAACCCTGAATAAAAATACATGTAGCGAGGTTTTCGGTAGAGAATTTTGGGTCAAGGGTCAGGGACCCAGGGTGCTTTTGATCCAAGGGTCATACATGTACTTCAATTTGGTGGGGTCACTTCGTCATATTCTGACTTTTGAGGGGTCATCACATTTTCAATGAATGTGACACAGTCATAGAGAGGAACCAGTCTCTGGTGATCCCAGTGCCACTTTCACAACTTCAGTACGCGTAGACGAACTAAAAATACATGTGTAAATACAAGGAGTGAGTTGTATGCGTTGCATTGTATTTGAGGTGTCAACTAAAAAAAAATCAGCTGCGGGGGCCTCTTGGTCGTGCATCAGATGATGGATTCGTGCATATTTGACCCGGGAGCTCGGGTTACCGAAAACCCTGACATGTAGTAATGATACTGTTGTTATCTGTTCCTCCAGAGTGATGCAGAATATCGTGGACGTGGTCACAGACGACCGGGGGGCCCTGGTGTGAGGTTTCAGGATGACATGATGGCGCCAGACCAGATTCAAGAACTTCACCAATCTCTGCGGGAACTCTCCTCCAACCAGGAGCGCCTCCGTGATGAACTCAAGAAAGAACTGGAAAAGAGAGGCAGGTGAGTGGATTAGTTTGTGGGCATATCATGGCTACTCTTCATTTTCATGATTTTAAAAGTTGTATCGAAAAAAGGCAGGCCTACCATTTATAAGCTGTACTTCCACCCATCAGGCGCGGATCCAAGGGGGGAGGCACACCCGGCCCGTGCCCCCTCTATTTTGTGGAAAATCTTTAAAATTGACCGAGAAATTTTGAAAAGATGTTAAAATTTGACCAAGGTTTTCCACGATATGCGGCGGCTGTGCCCCCTCTTTCCCATGATTCTGGATCCGCCCCTGCCCATCCCGAACCCATCAAAACCCCAGGTTTCTTGTGCGTACACCTATTTTTTGCCGTGTCTAATAGACCCGTGATTGAAAACCCCGTGTTTTGTAGACCCGCCAAACTCGCCGGGGCTAATTCAGACATGTGTGTCATCCGGGATTTTAGATTGGTGTAAGAGCAATAAGTTCAGCAATTACTAGTTGTTAAACCTGGCAACAGATGGCGTGGTAAGTGTGTTGCATATTGCGCATGCGCTATAAACCAAAAAACCCGCGAAATTTGAGCTGCAGGCGTGGCCTCTCTTGCCGTGTTAAGTAACTTATGAAACACAGTAAAACCTCCGTTAGTGAACAACCTCTGAACAACGAACGTTCATTTTCGGTCCCAATTATTTCTTTGCATTAACCATTGCACTAAACCGGGCCCTCCTCATAGTGAACACCTCCCTATAGTGAACACTTTTTCCGGTCCCAAGGGCGTTCACTATACGGAGGTTTTACTGCATACTGAAAATAGGTGTAAGTGTGGCGTTTTTTTAAGCACGGGGGTGACCCGTGTCTGAAAAACCCCACCAATTTGGGGATAGGTGGAACTAAGGCTATTAATTGCAAATAACCATTGCAAAACTCCTACAAGTGCCTCTAGGCCTATAGCCAGACACCTTGCTTTTGCTGTGCTTGAGACCCTGGAAAATCAGGGATCAGAATTAGTGTGAAAAATGACAGGGTACATGTACATTGTAATATGGATGGGCCTGTTCCAAATTATCTGTCATTCATTGACATCCTTCTACATGCTCATGGTTGGTACACATGTAGAATATATTTTCTATTTCATCATCAGCTATAGAGTCAGGTATGATTATAAATTTACTTGTTTCTCCATGTTTACTCGAGTTATGTTATTGTGTCAGTACAGGATTGGCCATCCGAGGCAGACCCCTAGCTGGAGACCAAGAACGGGCAGGGTGGACCAAGCTGGCTTTGGGGCACTTGGGGCAAAAGAAGGGCACTTTTACCCGATACCGCGGGTCGTGCACTGGACATCCTGGGCTTGCCGTGTAATGCTTACAGTGAAAGTTGGCAGGACACCAGCAGAACCTGGGACGTGCGCTTTGCTGTCAAAAGTTTCAACTGATTTAGCCAGGTGAAAACGGGCAAAACATTGCAAAATAGGATTTATAGTCTATTCGTTAGATTCTAACCCAAATAAAACTTCAATTCGCTGACTTTTGGCAGCCGAAGCTGCCAATTCTTTGAGGCTTTTTCTGCTTCGCCTGCTCTCTTTGCAGCATCATTGGGCTTCCATTGCATCCGAAACCTCACAGAACAAAAGTATTGCGCAAACACTAATCACGCATAATGAAAGTGCGTGTAGGGGCAAGCGTTTTTATCGAAGTAGAATTGCTTGAGACTGGATCTGGGCGGAGATTTTGCATACCTGATGTTTACACAGCAGAGATCCTAACTTCATCAGCGTCGTACAGATGGCAGCAAATTGGGCGGGAGCGAGTTCGTGCATTTCTTGGGCAGGGTGGTTGAAAAGGAAGGGTAGGGCGCGTTAGGCAACAATTTTTGGGGGCAGGGCGCATTTCTCAGTTATTTTTTAAGGCAGGGCACGGCGCCTCTGGAAATGCCTAGCTAGGGGTCTGCGAGGTCATCTCAACTGACACAAATCTTTTCATCCGTGTGCAGTGTTTATTTTGTTTTACTAACAACTAATCGTGCCTGATGCTTACATTTCTTTGTTACACTTACAGTACAGGTCACAATTGACATCCCTAAATTCGCATAAGTTACGAGTAAGTTGCGCAACAATTCACGAGCTATGTTACGTGTAACTTACGAGGTGAGTTACGCGGTGAATTACGCGAATTTCACTAGCTACGCAGTGATTTACGAGGCGAGTTATGCGATTTTGGCGAGTTATGCAGTGAGTTACGCGAAACCAAAGCCGTGAGTTACACGTAACTTACGAGTAACTTACGCGAAGCCGTAGGGATGTCAATTGTGACCTGTACTGTATATCATCATAGAATACTCTGAAATCAGTTGTTAGAAGATTTTCTTTGCAAGAAGTGCTTTAAGAGTCGAGCCCATCTTTTTAACCTGCTCTGCCAGTGTCTGCCAGTAGGCCGAAGGGCATGAATTAAGGGTGTATGCTGTGCTTAGATGCCTTAGTACTGGTCTGTTGGGGCATCCATCAACTTAAACCTTGCCTTATTGCCAGCTTGTTTTTTTTCGATGGATCCTTTATTCTTTTTGCAGGCACAATTGCACCTCAGATCTCTGTAGGCCTAGGGTTAAATTTTTGACATGATCTCATTCCTATTTTTGCCACTCAAGTGGACCTTTTGTGAAAAACTTCTAAATCTAATGGCTACCAGTACTTATATCTTGCTGATTGTTTGAGAGAAGATGCTGAAAGGGGCTGTTCACTTTCGGAACCATTTTCCCAACTACATGTAATTTTCATTATGTTGCAGTTGATTGATTTTCACGAAAACTTCAGGTGTAATACCTTTCAAGTTTTCGTGAAAATCAGTCAACTGCAACGTAATGAAAAATTACATGTAGCTGGGAAAATGGTTCCGAAAGTGAACAGCCTCTTTGTATTTTGTACGGTTTTTCAAATCCATCTACTGCTGTCTAGTGATGCTAGTGATGATATACATGTAAATCATCGGGTTTTTTCTTTGACTTATGTGTACACTTTAAAAAGTTCCTTACTCAAATTGCAAAACCATTTCAAGGTCATGAACCAACTGGGCACTACAGCCCTTTTTACACGGTGCGGGTGCGTTCCGGATCGAGAATAGATCGAGGAGGGTTCGGTTATTTTTCCCCGTGTAAAAATGAAACAACTGACCTCCACCTTCCTCGGGCCTGTTCAGTTCGCCGTGATTCTCAGGAAGGTGGAGGTAGGTGCAGGCCATTTATTCTCTCGTGTAAAAGCGAACCGACCTCCACTGGCCTCGTGGGGGATTGAGCACGCTCCCAGAGCGACATCACTCGCGTTACTTGCTGTAAAGAAGCATGGTTTATCGATTTTTAGTGATTATTTCCGGAATATTTTTTAGTTACGATAACTGTAAATGTTGATACATGTACACGCCATCTAGTGGCACGCATTTGAACGAACCGACCTCGAACTAGATTGAGGTAGGTTACCGAACCCGCACCCAGTGTTCTCGCCAGGATTTTAATCAATCAGGGCGCACCATGTGCCGACTTCGTCGGCACCGCGCGCCCCGGGCGGGGGGTCTGGGGGCCCTCCCCCCGAAAATTTTGAATTCTAGATGCCAGGTCGCGGCAATTTAAGACAGGGCGCGAACTTGCTTCTGAGATTCAATTGGGGCGCATGCGCCCTAATTGAGAGGCCTGGCGAGAACACTGCGCACCGTGTAAAAGCGATCAATCCATCCTGAACCGAACCCGCCCAAGGAGGGTGGAGGTAGGTTTCCTCAAACCAGCACCGTGTAAGGCCCTTTGTCTTTCGAACATATTGCATTTGTCATCAGACACTACTTACACGTACACACGTACAAATGAACATTTTATGCATTCACACTTATCATTCATTATTCATTTTATTTCAAACATAACAGTAAATCAGACTCGGTTGAAATGAGTTCTGATGCAACTGCAGACAGGTAAACCATTGCTATAAAGTTCTTTACCTCGGTCTTGGGTATCATGGGGCAGGCTGCTACTGTAGATTAGATTCCAGCAACGCATCATCCCTTACAAAGCTTTGCTACTAATATCATTTCATCTTTGTGGTTCTTTTGCACTCGCTTTAAGGGCCTGTCACACTGAAGTAGTTCTCAAAACGTCCTGCCCCGTCCTAAAAAAATCGTAAAATGGGATAGAACGTGTAACCCTTGGCCAAATAATGCCTCGATGTTCTGGAGCACCCTTCCGAAAAGTCCATGAAGTTCGTAAAAAGACTGTAAAAAGTTGCCACTACGTCCACTCCGTTCGCACACAGTTTGAGCCCGTTCGGCGAAATTTTCAAGAACGTACTGAGAACTAGCTCAGTCATGTCAGTGTGATTGGGGTATTACCAACAAAAGATACTTAATACAGCCTTTTATTAAAAAGGATCTGACAAACTTCATATGAGAATCGTTGTGTCCTTCCTCACATGCATTAAGCGGCGAATACACTGTCACGATTTTGGCTTGAGACGGGGTTGCAATCCCTTGCGATCACCTTGTATAGCAATCGGAAGTCCTTATAAGGTGATCGCAACCCCGTCTCAACCCAAAATCGTGACAATGGATTCGCTGCTTTAGCAAGCATCACTCCCTTCAGCTTGGGGCTGAAGGCCTGTCCGTCTTGGCACAGGCCTAGATGGGCAAACCTTTGTCACACAATTTGTGTAAAGCAGGTCTCACACAAGGGCGGTTCTGACGGCGGTTCAGCAGAGTTCAAAACCGTGCTGAACCTCAGTGACACCCCCTAGACACCGTGATGGTGTTCGCCATTGACCGCCACCTTGTTTTTGGAACTGCAGGATTTTCAAAATGTTTGAAATTTTCACGGCTGTTCTCAAAACCGGGAATCACCGAGTTGCTGCTGAGTCGCTACCTTGTTGTCACCTTTCACAACCCTTCAGAACCGCTGAAAAAATGGCTACCGTGTTATTGCCCCCAACACCTTGTGGCCACCTCGCAATATCCCCCAGATTGCATATGGCCCGTACATGACCGTGTTAACACCGTACATCACCCTTCTAACACCACCTCTGACCGCAGTTGTACCACATACCTTGCTGACAACCGCATCACCACCTTATCCACACTGTGTTTTCACGTACTTGTGCCATACCAAACTGCCGTCATTTTGGGCGATTCGGCACGGTTTTGAACCGTGTTGAACTGCCTTCAGGACCGTCCCTGTGCGAGGCCTGTTTAAGTAAATTGACTCGGTTGGCCTTGATTTAGTTTACTTGCTTGGATTATCTGTTGACATCTAGCCGTGACTTAAGGCCAAGCAAAAATAATAATTAGATTCACGTCCTTTTTTTCTCAGATGAGTGGGGAGGGGGGGGGGGTATTTTTTATTTTTACAAGTTTGAGGCTGAAAGTGAAAAGACATCTCAAAATCAAATAAAAAAAATTTCAGAGATTGCCAAAATTTTGGGGAGGTATAGGAAATGCATTTTTGGGGGAGGGAGGGGACGCTAATCTAATATATTTTTTTACTTGGCCTAAACGACTAATGTCGAATGATGTATAACACACTCATTTCATATTCCGTGTTTCCTTGAACTTTAAGATATTGTACGATTTACCTTGCTATCCCATTCCCAAAATAATACCATTACCAGTAAATTATATTCATTTTTTAGCTCACCTGTCCTGGGGTGAGCTCTTACAATGATGCAGCGTCCATTGTCGTCGTCCGTGGTTTCGTGGATATTTGACCTGGTATCTTCCAACTTGGTGTGATCTTGTACCTAGGTCTATGTGTACAGCTGGACTTTGGCACTTGTATCATAAATTACTCAAGCGAGAATGTTTTGACCTTGAAATTTTGACCATTATCATATTACCCTGGAACTCAGGGCTTGCCCTGGAACATTCCGATTTTAACATTTCACTTGTCATATGTTCTTCAGGGTCCATATTCATAAACATACTTAAGTCGAAGTGTGATACTTATCTTTTGTGTTGAACAAAGGATAAGTGTCACACTTAGACTTAAGTAGTTTTATGAATACGGGTCCAGGACCCATATTCATAAACCTACTGAAGTCTAAGTGTCATACTTATCCTTTGTTCAACACAAAAGATAAGTATCACTTTGACTTAAGTGTGTTTATGAATATGGACCCTGGTACATTCACCCAGGTCAGCACATGGTCCATGGGCCATTTCATTCCTTGTTTCTAACTTGCACAGACCTGCCGTATGAAAATTGAAAGTTGTTTTGCCTGGGGACTGTTCAGGTGTATGATCCTCTAGCCCACCTGCCGAGCCCAACACACCTCCATTCACTCGCACTCCACGCTGACAAAGACCAATGTGATGACCTGATAATCCAGTGTGCACATCAATGACAAAAGTATTCTTATATTCTCAATCTCAGAACTTGTATGCTTGGACTAATAGGGGCTCACTTGTACTAAAGGCCTTATGGAACACTCTGACTGCACTATATTCTCCATGAGTCTTGCATGTTCTGTGAAATATGTGGCTTTGTGGTCGTTTGAGAAATGCAAAGTGGAGGTCACTTAACAGGTTCTATGGGTGAGTTCTTGGAATAATTTAANAAGTTGGATGAAAAAAACTTGACCAAAAAGATTGATCGTGTACGGCAATCACTTTTCATCAATCAGAGATTGATGGAATGGAGCCGGTCCTATTTTTGAATGACCAATTGATAAAATTTGACCATGTACCGCAGGCATGGATATTTATTGAACAATTACATGTAACCCTGCTGAATTAGAGTTTCTAGATTCATGTGATTACGAATGTCATATTTTGAATGGTGGTTACGCAATGGGGTACCGGCAAACAAAAGGAGGCGCTGATCATCAACTCGGTTAAAACGCAGGTGCGCATGCCTTTGCGATTGTTGAACGTCATCAGCCGTCGTGCGTCATTCTGACGTTACAAAAACTGCGTCATTCACAACCCATGACGTCGACCATTCGCCTGTCGTTTACAGTAAAATGGTCAACATTATCTATTAAATTCATCATGTTCCCGCAGAGATTTTTGCTCAAAAGCCATAAGATATATTTTAGCACTTCTGTACTTAATGGTAGAAAATTAAATCAGAAATTGAGTGCAACGTTTTAGTTTTATTTGGCCTAGAAACAGGGTGTGCTATTCAGAATTAATTGGAAAATAACGTTAGCCTAACTTTCAATGACGTAGTTATGACCGAGTTGATAGTCAGCGCCGCGTCGCGGATTAGGTCTGCCGGTACCTCATTGGACGGGTTTTCTAATGCCATTTTGTAAAAGATTGGATGAAAGTGATTGACATTGTACGGCAAGACCCTCAACATACAAATTTGACCAAAATGATTGAGGAAAAAGTTTGATCATATACAATGGGCATTAGATGCAACAATTCTGTTGGCCACATTTTTGCCAGCGACGTAGTATTGTTGTGAGTCTCACCGATTAGTTTGTGTTAAATTTCATATTTCTTTGCTTCAGAGATGAAATTGAGAATCGACGTCAAATAAACGACCTGAGTGACAGTCTAAGACGATCACATTCAGATACGGTACGTAATCTTCCTGTTATCACAAATTTTGAAAGTCCTCCTTAAACCCTTTCACTGCCAAGGTACTGTAGAAAATGCCTAAGTCGGATTCAAGTGGATCAGAGAATTTCATCTGACTTAGAAGAAATCCGTCTACCCGGCGGATGTCGTGTTTGAGGAAAGTGTTAATAGCCTTGGTGAACCCACACATTTCAATAGCTGAAATGTACTACGTAACAGGTAAGCAGTAGCAGATCTGTAGATTGTTGTTATATCGTGAATTGAAAGGCGATGTAAGATAACACTTCTTTATTCAGATACGGCCATGATGGAACTGACTACACGTGATCAATACTATTTGCATAATACATAGTTACAATTGCTTAGCGCAGATGGCGCCACTGGACAGAGCCAGCTACTAGTATCTAATCACTTTACATCCTCCCTTCTTTAGAAAGACATTTCTGTGTAGATGAATGCTGATGTTATCACAACTTGGTTTCATGTATACACAAGTGAATCTGAAACTATGATATCATGGTTGGTGACAATACAATACATCTTGGCAAGCATACTGCATATAAATGTATATTTCTAATACGACATGTTTGTTTGTTAGAGTTTGTTAGTAAGTATTATATTATGCTCAAACTAAATAGGTCCACTATAGAATAGAACTATATTCCAGCCTTGAAACCAGATCAGACTAGAGTCTATGACTAAACCATACATCGTATAATATGAGTACATGTATGTCTATATCAGCAGTAAAAATCCATACCCTAGTAATATCGGTATGTATATAGATTGTCCGAATTCAACTCAATTGTCTCAATTACTCATCAATAGTTCAATTGTCCC
>NMRB01000356.1:223530-237393 GCA_002633025.1 Notospermus geniculatus | reverse complement strand
CTGTGCGACCACTTCTGGTTACATAATGATCTACTGGGTCTGCTGCGGGCAGAGCAGTGGTTTGCTGTTCTTTTGGACCGGTTGTCCGCGGGGCAATGTTCGGCATGTTAGTGTTCAGGTTGGGTTGTGGCACTTGCTGCAGATCGGAATCATCGTTGGTCTCAGTATGCAGTGTGTGTGCTGGTACTTGGAGTAGATGCCTTCGGTTCCTCTTATATTCGTAGCCTCCTTCCCTTTCCCGAACGTAGTACGATCTGGGTTCTTCGGCTTTCCTGGTAATGATCGCTTCCCTATCGTACCCCTTGTCGGTTTGCATGCGGACTGCGGTTCCGGGGGCAAGTGGCGCAAGTGGTTTTGCCGCCTTGTCTGAGCTCTTCTTTTGTATTTGTCGGAGCTCAGATAAGCGGTTTTGCACTGTTTTCGTGTCCAGTGCAGCTGGTAGGAGCTGCACTTCTGTGGTTGGGAGCGTAGTGCGCGTGCGACGTGAGAGGTTGCGTTGAGCTTGGGAGCCCAACACTGAGTCTCTTGGTGTGTTTCTCCAGTTGAGCAAGTTGAGATAAAAGTCAGAATTGTCCCTTTTTGATTTCTCAAGCAACCGTTTGGCGGATTGAACCGCTTTCTCCGCAAGACCGTTGCTGCTGTGAAAGTACGGACTGCTCATAGTGTGTTTAAATCCCCATTTGCTGCTGAAGTCCTGGAACTCCTTGGATCTGTATTGCGGCCCTGGATCTGACACGAGCAACTCCGGAATTCCAAATCTGGCGAAATGCGATTTCAGTTTTTTGACTATTGTTTTGGTGGAGGTGTCATTGAGCGTGTTCACCTCAAACCAACCAGAGTACGAGTCCACTGTCACTAAGTGTGAGTTTCCCTGCCACTCAAAGAGGTCGGTACCTATGATAGCCCACGGCCTGCTTGGGACCGGGTACAGCAAGAGTGGTTCCTTTTGTTGGTGGTTCTTCTGGCTCAGGCACACATTGCAGGATTTAACCATGCTATCAATGTCATTGTTCATTGTGAGCCAGTACAGAACATCTCGTGCTCGGCGTTTGGTGGCTTCACTTCCGAGGTGGCCACCATGGGCTTGCGTCATGTATGTGAGTTGTAGTGTTGACGGTACTACCACCTTTTGCCCTTTGAATATTATCCCATTGTCACATAGCAGTTCATCGCGAAATGGGAAATAACGTTTGATTTCCGGCGGTGTGTCCTTTTCGGAATCAGGCCATCCTGACATAATAGTATTGCGGAGCGTCTGCAGGTGTTCGTCATCAGCGGTTGCCTGCTTTAGCTCTTCTAGTCTGTCATTGGACATTGGTATTATTGACAGAACTTCAAAATCCATCGACTGTGTTTCCTCCTTTTCGGCTGCTTCCTCCAGTGGTAGGTATGCACGTGAGAGTGTGTCAGCGATAAAGAGTTCTTTCCCTTTCTTGTACACTAGGTCAAAGTCATACTTCTGTATTCGCAGAAGTAGGCGTTGTAAGCGAGCGGGTGCTGACGCTAGCGGTTTCTTTACGATGGAGACCAACGGTTGATGGTCTGTTTCGATTGTCACTTTTTTCCCGTAGATGTAGTTGTGAAATTTTGAACATGCGAAAGAGACGGCTAAGAGTTCTTTTTCGATTTGGGCATACCTTGTCTCTGCATCAGACATAGCTCGTGATGCGAAGGCGACCGGTCTACCGTGTTGCAGGCATGCGGCGCCGATGCCGCTTTTCGATGCATCGCAGGTCAGCGTCACCTCGTCGTTGACGTTATAGAAGGCCAGGCTGGTGGTCTGTGCAATGTTCTGTTTTATAGCCTGGAATGCTGTTTCTTGGCGGCAATCCCATACCCACGCATGGTCCTTTCGCAGTAGTTCGTTAAGCGCTGCGGCTTTCTCACTTAAATTCGGAATGAATTTTGTCAGATATTTGACCATTCCCAGAAATCTCAGTAGGTCCGTCGTGTCCTCCGGCTTGGGCATATCTATGATGGCGGCTACCTTTTCTGGGTCTGGCTTGAGTCCTTGGTCAGACAATACATGACCAATGTACGGCACTGACGGTTTCTTGTACTTGAGCTTGCGGAGTGTTGCCTTAATGTTCAGTTCGTCTAGTCGCGCGGCCACTGTATTAAGTTTCGTGTCGTGATCTTCATCGTTATCGCCTGGTATGAACATGTCATCCATTATTGTGTGAACTGGGTATCCTGCCAGAAGCTGGTCTATTGTCTGCTGCCAAACTTCTGGGGCGGAGCATATCCCCATCGGTAAACGAAGGTATCGGAAACGACCGAAAGGTGTCCCGAACGTGGTCAGGTATGACGACTCTTCCTCCAGTGGTATGTGGTAAAAAGCCTGACTGACATCTATCACAGTAAACAGTTTTGCATTGGGCATGTCAGCCACCACTTGTTCGATTGTTTTCATGGGATACCGCGGGCGTTTGATTGCTTTGTTTAGATCTCCTGGATCGATGCATACGCGAATATCTCCTGTGCTCTTCTTTGTGGTAACGACCATTGCCGAGACCCAATCGGTGGGCTCTGTGACAGGGGCAATGATGCCGTCGTTCACCATCTCTTCCAGTTTGTCCTTAAGTTTGTCCTTCATCGCGATTGGTACGTTCCGCACGGGGCGTATGACTGGAGTGATGTTTGCATCCACGACGATCTTATGTGGTTCGATCGGTAGCTTCCCTAGCTTTCCATCGAATAGACTCGGGTATTTCTTCAGAACCCCTGGGAGTTCAGGCTTCGTTTCATCCTTGACCTCGAAGACTTCGGCACTGAGAGTGATGAGGTCTAGCCTTAGGCAGTCCTTGATGCCTAGAATCGTCGCGATGTCTTTGTCCACAACTTGAAACTCGATGTCCCAAGTTTGGTTCCGATGTACACACTGTAGCTGAGCTGCGCCAACAGATCTGGTTACCTGGCCACCAAACCCTATCAGATTGGTTGCTTTGGACGAATCGAGATTGCCCTTCAGGCACCTGACCTTGGCCAGACTCATGACGTTACACTTTGCGCCAGTGTCCAGTTTCATTTTTGTACGAATGTTATTGATTTTCACCACAGTGTGAATGTCCTGTTTACTCCTTTTGGAATTTTCCACAGTTTCGATGAAGAATGCATCGTCATCGTCATCGTCATCCGGCTCTAGCTCATGAATTGTTTTCCTCGGGGTGGAACGCGGATTCGTTCGCTGTGAGTTATTTGGCTTGTAATCTCGGTTGTAATCGCGTCCTTGGTCGTGTGTTGACCGACAAACTGATGCGAAATGGTTCCACTTTGAACATTTTGTGCATTGTTTTCCCTTTGCGGGGCACGTTTTGCCCGGCGCATGTTGTTCGTATCCACAGTTTCCACACCGTTTCCCGTTATCCCTCCTTTGTTTCTCGCTGTGATTTTTCCGTCCTTTGTTACGTCTCCCTCTCCCTATCTCGTGAACGTCCTGATCTTTCGGGGTGCCGGAGTTGGGCTGCATGTCCTTGGCATCCCGTTCCGAAATTTCGTGAATTTGGCATGTTTGAACCGCCTTGGTGAGGGTGAGGTCATGTTCCCGTAACAGGATTTTTCGCACATTGTCCTTAATAATGCCCGAGACGAGGCGGTCCCGAATAAGTTCGTCCTTGAGGTCCCCGAATTGGCATGCATTCGCCTTGTTTAGTAAGTCTGAATAAAATGTCTCGAAGGACTCACCATGGTGTTGTCTCCGGGAGTTGAACCTATGCCTCTCTAGAATGACGTTAGTCCTAGGGTTACAGAGTTCCTGGAACTTCTTTTTAAGCACCTCCGGATCGTTTTTGTCCTCAGCTGGCAGGTTGTCTCCACCAGCGGGATTCGGCCTAGCAGGCAGGTATGTGAATGCCCGGGCCCGTTCAATAGCGTCTGGGCCTGCGAGATTCAACAGAATTGCTGCCTTGGTGGCTGCATTCTTGTCCGCGAAACCTGCTGTTATAAATATGTCATACTCCTGGACGAATATGCGCCAGTTTTCGGCGCAATTGCCCTCAAAACTTAGCGGGGAGGGTTTCCGTAGACCGAAGTCGGCCATGTTTCCTTTGTTCTCAGTTCGGTGGGGGCGGTGCGGGAATGTAGGTCAGTCTTTGTTCGCCGCCGGTAGCTACTTTCTACCGTTTACCTCTCTGTTTTCCTCCGTTCTGCCGGTGAGATGTCCGAATAACGTAGCGTTATGGAATCCTGAGACTATCCGACAGCAGTTCCGATGGTTCAGCACTTCTGACACCATGTAGATTGTTGTTATATCGTGAATTGAAAGGCGATGTAAGATAACACTCCTTTATTCAGATACGGCCATGATGGAACTGACTACACGTGATCAATACTATTTGCATAATACATAGTTACAATTGCTTAGCGCAGATGGCGCCACTGGACAGAGCCAGCTACTAGTATCTAATCACTTTACAGTGAGAAAAACTGTAAGTGTAGGCCCTTCAGATCATCATGCAGATTGGCCAACACTCTCAGCATGCTGCAGTGAAGTGTGTAAGGACTTGTGGTCCCCCCTAGTATAGTATCCAACCACAAGAACTTTAGAACAGGTCTGTGCTTTGGTAGCTAGCATGATGATTTTTTCTCCACGTGGACAGTGTTTCCCAGTGTAACATCTGTGCATGTTCCCCATTTTTAGCTCACTCGTGAGCTTTTATTGTCCTGCAGCGTCCGCCATCATCGTGGTCATCTGTCGTCCGTTGTTGTCCGTTAGCTGGGCACGTTTCGTAACCGCTGGAGCTATTGATCTGAAACTTGGTACATATATACCCCAACGTCAGATGACCAATGACACCAAGTTTTGGTCCGATTCGATTCTTGGCTTGGCCTCCAGGTGGCCAAAACCAAAAACACAAAAAGGGCAATAACTCCTGAACTAATGACTGGATCATCTCCAAGTTTTTATCATAGGTGTATCTAATTAGGACACATAACATATATAACGGGTTTTTGATTCGACCTACTTTTCAAGGTCACAGAGGTCAAAGTTCGACAAAAGTGACGAACCTGCCACAGGTCTTCATTATTTCACCGAGCATCTTCATGCATAAACATGCATTAGAGGGGTACCTTCAAAACTACAGAGTTTCGGTTCGATTGGACATCCAATATGGCCGCCAGGTGGCGTAACCTGAAAATCGACCAAGTGCTATAACTCAGGAACGGCTTGACCCAGAGTTCTCGAACTTGATTACCTCTCCCTTTAGGTGACCTACAATATACAAGCACGTCAAATTTCGGCCTGATTAAACTTCCAATATGGCCGCCAGGTGGCGTAACCTGAAAATCATCAAATGTGCTATAACTCAGGAACGACTTGACCCAGAGCGCTCCAATGTGCTATGTGGCTCCCTCTCTAGATGACCTTTATGTGCATGTGAATTTTTGGCTCGATCGGACATCCAGTATGGCCGCCAGGCGGCAAACCCAACAATCATTGAAGTCTTGCAACTTGGGAATGACTTGTCCCAGATTGTTCATAACTGACATGTACCTCTCTCTGTCCTTACACTGTTATGTCCAAACGGGTGAGCACATGGTCCATGGACCATTTCATTCAATGTTTTTTCCATTCCCTTTGAACATGTTGAGTTTTAAAATTTGTGTTTTATTGCAGATGAATGATGACAACGACCCATCCTAAGATGCATTGATGAGGCCTGTGGCGTCATCATATGTCACTGATCAGTAATATTCATCAGCGTCGGACCGACTGACTGGATGGCAGGCAGGGTGGCGGAGGCATTCAGTAGTGTATGGCTTGTGGCCTCGAGTGATTCAACAGACCCACCATCGGAAGTTGTCTTCGGAACGTGATTTGATGTGGCCGATTGTATCACTGCATGGATTGGCGACTGAACATGGTGAACAGACATGACAGCTGCCTTATGGACTCGGACATGTTAGAGGCACATGTATGAGGTAAGTCGGCCGTGTTTGTGTTGAATGAATATCTTGGCTCACGTGGTCACGTCCCCGCTCTAGCAAAGGTAGACTGTGCCTGTCCCAACCGAAGAAAGGGTTTAACAGCCTTATAACACAATACATATAGCTGAATTGTACATCTCGGCGGGTTGACGATCGTAGTGGACAGCAGTGATAATAGTTGAGTAAACAGCTGATGACCAATGATGATTTCTTGCGACAAACGCAACTTTAGAGCCAATATCTCATGAACAGGCTGTTTTGACCTGTTGACCCTGATATCAGTCATGTCAGTAAAGCCTAGGTCACATATATCCACTCCGGGGCCCGTACGGCGAGTAAAAACAGACATTTTGGCCAATTTCTACGGTGCCCAGTTTGATCTAGTTTAATTTCCGCTTATCCATTGAGGCGATTTCGGCATAATTCAGCTTCGATCTGAGTTTCAGTCTCAAAAATCCACAGCAAGCCGCTGGGTGGGGAAAATCGTACGGCGCCCGGTGGCATTTGTGACCCAGGCTTAAGCATGGTAAGAGGAATTTCACATTTTATTGGTCTTGGGCCAGTTCTGCATGTCAGTTCTAATAGGCCTAAATACAGTGGAACCTCTCTATTAAGGACGCCTTCGGGACTGACAAATGCTGTCCTTAAAATTGAGAGGTGTCCTGATTATAGAGGTTGAAATGAATAGAAACGACCAGTTTGGGACTGAGCATTGATGTCCTGATTAGAGAGGTGTCCTCCTGGCAGAGGTGTCCGTTAAGGGAGGTTCCACTGTATCCCATTCTGGGCCTCATTTCTGTGTTAGGTGGATCTGACATTACCGGTACACCGGTACATTCCGTGTTCAACGGATTTCCCCGTTCTCAAAAATAGCAACCAATCACGGCAAAGCTTGCACCGACCCACATGCATGACGTGTTCCGGGTAATGACGTTGACCAATCAAAATCTGACAGACTGACATCATTGATATTTTTTATACGACGAAGAAACGAGGCTTCTGATTGGGCGCTGCACGAGAAAATCCCAATTCGTTGAACACGGAATCTGGCTGCTTGCTGCAGAGTGTAGGAACAGGTTAGCCGATTTCTACACGATGTATTATGCAGAATGGAGGGTCTGGCCACATTAACGTCTAAAACTTTTGTGATGCTGCTTTGCGTATGCCTACCCCTTATCATATCCCTGTCCGGCGGCATCGGTCTTTGGCAAATTTCTCGATAAAAATGACATAACTGGCCTGTATCTATCTCCTATAGTGTCATTAATTGCAGGATCAGATCATCAGTGCTGCGGGGAATAGCCTCCATGGTGCGGTCAAGGTATTACCAAGATTTGCTTCTGTTTGACTAAAGTTCGTTGAATAAAAGCGCCGCCATTTTGCAAGTTGATGTGATCCCTCCAAGATGGCCAATCAGCATGGCTCACATCTGACATGGGTCTTCTCTGGTTTTGTCAAAATGAGGAACCCTCAGAGCGTTTTGTCATGATAGGGGTGGCGCTGTGAGCAGTTGTACCGAAGACGCAAAAAAACAGAGCAAAATGTCACGTTGTGACCTCAATGCAGTGCAACACCATTTTGCAAAAAAATACAGCAACTGACAACGCCTCCCAGTGGGGTTAGTTCTGTAGGTTCCTCATTCCCCATTGATAGATCTTGACGCAAGGGCCCAACGCGCCGCGTAGCGGCAAACAGCGAAGCTAGCCAAAGACTTGTCACGGGTCAGTCAATAGAATTGGACTCATAGGTGAAATGCGCCTAATGTTCAGATGGAATATACCGGACGGTTGGTTCACGTTTTTAGTGCCAGTAAACGTTAGATGGGTACATTATGTAGCGATGTACTGACAGATTTGCTGGGGACTTGCTCTGTGGATGTTATGAAATCTTGCGATTTTTGTAAGATTATTCTGATTTGTGACGTCATTTCTATTATCATAAAAATATGTTGAGTAGCTGGGATGTGTTTATAAACATTTATTCAGCAGCCACCATCATGGCCGGCTGGCGCATCGGTAGAGCGTCCGGCTATGAATCCGGGGCCCCGGGTTCGAGCCTTACGATGCGTGATTTTTTTCGCGCGTCTGTTTCTCTGTTTATTTTTTTTGCTGAACACTTTTAGTCGCAGGACGAATATCTCCCCAGCCCTTTCTTTTCCCTACAGATCTGCATTTGCTTAAATACTTATAACCACAGATCCCAGTGTCAGCTGTCCTGCATTCAGAGAGACTTTTCAGTAAAGTCTCTCTGAATGCAGGGGCAGCTGACGACCATCGACATTCCCCTCCCAGTCACCAAAAATATCAACATTCCAACTAACGTTCAAGACTACTGGGTTTGTATGCGTAGATTCAAGGACCTTGTTATCTCCCCGCTTTTTGAAAAAAGTCGGGGAGATATTGTTTTACCCTCCGCCGTCAGTCCGGCTGTCTGGCAGTCCGGCTGTCCGTCCGTCCGAAAGTGATATCTCCTCCTAGACCGTTCAACGGAGGAGCTTGAAACTTTAGTATGTATTAGGTACTCATCCACTATTGTGCACAACACTCTTGGAATTTCGATCCAACTCCCTGTCTTTCCACCAGGGGGCGTTATGTGAAAAACACATTTATGGTCATTACTCCTAAAGTAATTGTGATAAAGTGATGAAATTTTGTGTGAAGGTTTATCTGTGACAGCTTCACAATATATCATAGGGGTTTTGACCTTGACCTAGTTTCAAGGTCACAGGGGTCAAACTTTGATAAAAACCATGAGCCGTCCAAAAGTGATATCTCCTCCTTCACCGTTCAATGGAGGAGTTTGAAACATTGGTACGGTATATATTATGTACTCATCCACTAATGTGCACAACACTCCCAACCCCCAATGTACTTCGATCGAACTCGGCCTCTTCCCACCAGGCAGGGTTTCCACAAGGACTGTCAAGGAGGGGGGGGGGGGAGAAAAAAAAATGTCAAAAATTTTTTTTTTCGAAAAAATTTTTTTTCTTTCAAAACTTTGGGGGGGGGGGTTTGGTTAAAAATGGCCTCCAGAGTCATTTTTTACACTCCAAAATGCAATTCCTTCTGCATGAAAATTGCATTTGAAATGTGACAAATTAAAGAAAAACACTACTGAAGTGAAAATAGTGATATTTGAAAAAGGTTAGTCTGCAAACTTAGGGGGGGATATCCCCTCCTTGAAATTTTTGAGGAGGGGATTCATCCCCCCCCCATCCCCCCTCTGGCGGAAACACTGCCAGGGTCAATATATGAAAGACACAGGAAAAATAACCATGTCACCATTACTTCCTGTCGAAAGCGGGGAGATATGCGATGGGCTTCCCATCGACATTGCTCTAGTTCATTCTGCTCCTGTCATGCCTGTGTCCTTGCTTAGGGATTTATCAGATAGGCCTACATGTACCTGTTAAAGGAGGTAATCGCAAACGATCTGATTGCCACAGCAGGGATGCCAACCCTACGTTTTTCACGGTATTTTCTCCGCATGTCATGCCTGTATCCTTGCTTAGGGATTTATTGGATACATGTAGGCCTACCTGATAAAGGATTGCAAGCGATCCAATTGCCACAGCAAGGATGACAAGTTTAAGTTTTTCGCAGTATTTTCTCCGCATTTTGGCCATAGTACTTCGTCGTAAAAATGTTAATTACGTTGAAAACTAAAAAAAACTCTGTGAACTTCAATTCCCGCACTTTGTCCGCACTCGATCCAAGGTGATCGCAGCGCCACTGCAGCCATATCCTGAACTAAACATAGTGTTTAGTTCGAAATCCCGCCAAAGCGGGGATTCCAAGGGCGCTACGATCACGTCAGGTGTCCACTGGATTGTGATGCCTGGAATCTTCTTACCAGTGATGGTCGTCGCTCTAGAAAAAAAATTGTGTGTTTCCGGTCATTTCTAATTTCCAACCAACCCTCAAAAAAATTCTGACTGGCAAGGAAACTTTTTTTCTCACAAAAATGCATCAAATCTATCAAAATTAATCTCTTTTGCTCTCTAGGGCTTTAGACATCCCCATGGATGCCAGAGTAGCTTTTGAGACTGTTCCTGGCTTCTACATGTAGATAAAACCTTTAGCATAATCCTTGTTGCTGCAATAAAATTATCCGTACCAAAAATGGAGAAAAAAAATCCCGACCGTCCGACCCTCGATTTTTGCAAATCGCCAATGACCATGCAGTAACGCACAATTTATTTTGCTAGGCCTTATCAAACCGGTGTTATAGTACAGATCATAATTGACATCCCGCGGCTTTGCGCAAGTCACACGTAACTTACGTGAAATTACATAATACCAAGAATATACTGTGGTCGCGGAGTTATGCCGGATTGTGGGTGGTACTATAGGCCTACATTATAACCCGCAGAAGTACTAAATGAAAGGAATGCCCGAATACAAATCTCCGGAAGGCATGTCTTGGATTCATTCATATTGAAAACATGAAACCAACATCGTGCCCATGTAATATGGTAATAGCAAAATGGGCAGCTATGAAGCCAATCCGGCATAACTCCGCGACCACAGTATAAGTACAAAGAATGTACAACTCCGAATATGTGCCAAAAAGTGAGTTTACTAATTTGCCTCTGGTGACCCTCAATCTGCATAATGCCGGCAGCATCGTGTAGAAATCAGCTAACCTCTTCCTTGGAGGAATTATAATTCCTCCAAGCCTCTTCCTACACTCTGCAGCAAGCACCAGATTCCGTGTTCAACGCTTTGGGATTTTCTCATGCGCCCAATCAGAAGCCTCGTTTCTTCATCGTTCACGGAAGAAAAAATATCAATGATGTCATTTTATCAAATTTTGATTGGTCAACGTCATTACCGGGAACACGTCATGCACGTGTATCAGTGCAAGCTTTGCTGTGATTGGTTGCTGTTTTTGGGACCGGGGAAATCCGTTGAACACGGAATGTGGTTTGCTTCCGTGAAGGTCAAGGGAGAGAAGCCGAGTCTTGACCTGAACTCAGTGAAGATGGTGACCCTGTAGTGTAACCAAATGGATCTTAAAGGGATATGTGTCAGCCTAAAAATTCGAATGCCAAAGGGGACGAATCTTTGTTTACAAACACTCATTTCCTGCATTTTGATTGGCTGTGAGGGCAATGTTTACAAATATCATCCTGTTTACAAAACTGTCGATTTGCTTTAATTTGTGA
Organism: Notospermus geniculatus; assembly: GCA_002633025.1. Classification (NCBI taxonomy): domain Eukaryota; kingdom Metazoa; phylum Nemertea; class Pilidiophora; order Heteronemertea; family Lineidae; genus Notospermus; species Notospermus geniculatus. The sequence goes on along the minus strand of NMRB01000356.1, from coordinate 226,298 downwards.
ACATGGTGAAGGTTTATTGTGTAGAGAAGATCATTACGAACAAAATGATACATGTCCCAAAATCCCATAGGAATAACTTTCTGTTGTAACACGCGGCCATATTCACGAAGCCATTGCAACTTTGTGTACCCGCAATTCTGTTGTTTCACTGCACGTGCTCGATTGTTCACTGACTGACTGCCTTACAATAGATTTGCGGCTCGCAGAGTTGCGAAGGCTTCATGAATATGACCCCAGATGTATTTTATTGGAATTGATGATGTTTGCAAATCGTTTTCGATGTTTGCAAGTCGTTTTCAAATTCAATAGTTTTCGATGATGTTTGCAAGTCGTTTTCAAAGGGGCTGTTCACTTAAGGCTCAATTGTACAATTTGAATCTAAGAATTACATTGCCCTGGCCTCTTTCTTGCTTATGTCATACTCCCCTCACGCCTGACTGCACAAGCCTCTACTGGAGAGTCTACTCAGGCCAATAGGCCAAAAATGTGGTTCTTGCGATTTTGTAAAATTGATCCTTAAGGCCCCGATTACATAGAAGTATACGGTATACGAAAACGCCGGTTAACAATGGCTTCACGGTCACGAATCCTTTGTGAGGCCTTTGTTAACCGGCGTTTTCGTATACCGTATACTTCTATGTAATCGGGGCCTAAGTGAACAGCCCCTTTAATAGTTTTCGATGATGTTTGCAAGTCGTTTTCAAATTCAATAGTTTTTGATGGTGTTTGCAAGTCGTTTTCAAAAAATTCAATAGTTTTTGATGGTGTTTGCAAGTCGTTTTCAAAAAATTCAATAGTTTTTGATGGTGTTTGCAAGTTGTTTTCAAAAAATTCAATAGTTTTTGATGGTGTTTGCAAGTCGTTTTCAAATTCAATAGTTTTCGATAGTGTTTTATCGGAGTTTTTCCATTTCAGGACTCCATAATTGAACACTTGGTCACAATCGAAGTTCTGGATCCGATGTGTCCCAATTGTGATCCGACGCTGTGGAGCCTCGGTTTAAGTTCTCTCCCGACCATTTCTACTTCAACGACTTCCGACTGTCGGACTTCCGGCCTACGGATTATGCAGGGAACCTCCAGGAGACGGTCATTCTCAACTCGGCTCTCCTCAAGTCCCAGATTCGTATCGCTGTGTGAAATACCAATTTTCCGTTCATGTTGAGGACTATTCACGGACTTGAATATTCCGTTTGCTGTGATCGTGATTTCTGATGGTGCTGCTCCACTTGAAATGTTTTCTTGCACAAGTTCACTCTCTACGGGTAATTCAACTCTATCTAAGCATTTGTTTGTGTCATTGGTCTCAACATAAGCCTTTAAACCACAACGGTGAATTGCCCATCGAGAGCAAACTTGCAGGAAAAAACTCTCTAAGTGGAGGAACAGCTTTCGAGTTGCAAAATGGAGTCCAATCTTCAACCAACATTAGATAAAACTTCTTTGTGAATTGTTCCAAGTTCCTTGATGGGATGCTCAGAGTTCCGTCGACAATTTCCTTTACAACTATCACTCATCTTTCACTTTGTGTGCAGGTAAATTGTAAACTTTGTGTACATGTAAATTGTGAACTACTTCTACCCCTGCTGTACTCCCACGAATAGATTTATAGTCCAGTAAATTTAAGCGAAAATTCGGGCGAACCGGGAACAAATTGCAACAGAAGGTTTTTTTGCTTTAAATGTTTTATTAGGTCATAAATCGGACGGCGGGAACCCACTTAATTTGCATATTCAATTTTGTGAACTGACTTTAACGTTGGACGCTGATGGACGCAACAGCTGAGCTTTATACAGGAGAGTGGGACCTGATGTACAGCTAACTTTGTAACGGTTGGATTTATACCCCATAAATGTATTACCAACAGATAGAAATACGGTGCCTCGGAACCAGACAAACACATTCTCAATTGTTTTTAGTCGTTAACTAAGATATGATGCTTTTTATATAAATTAACACAAAAATGGGTCAAAATGCATAAAATGTCAATTTCGATCAGGTAGCCACTTAAAACGTCCAAAGAATAGGCTTATTTGATTCCGAGGTACCATGTTTCTATGTGTTGGTAATACATTTACGGGGTGTAAATCCAACCGTTACAAAGTTAGCTGTACATCGGGTCCCACTCTCCTGTACAAAGCTCAGTTGTTGCGTCCATCGGCGTCCAACGTTGAAGCCAGTTCTCAAAATTGAATATGCAAATTCAGTGGGTTCCCGCCGTGCGATTTTGGGGGATTTTGGATATGATGTCCAAGGTGACCTAATAAAACATTTAAAGCAAAAAAAACTTATGTTGCAATTTGTTCCCGGTTAATTCCTAGATTTACTGGACTATTAATAAATACTTTGACTTGTTATGTCTGTCTACTAGGCTTAGCATTACTTGTGTGCCTCAAGCGTAACTTTTAATAACTTCTTTCCTTAGGACACTTGCAATTTAGCGTGCGCTCAAGCGGAACATTGAAAAAATGCGATTTTCACCTAAAAGGGGTGATTACGGTTCCGCTTGAGCGCACACCAAAAAATGTGATTTTTTAGGAAGTTGGGGTTATTACGGTTCCGCTTGAGCGCACGCGAATAACGTCTGTTTGAATCATGTGCGCTCAAGCGGAACTGTAATAACCCCTGTTCGCTAAAAAATGGCATTTTTTCGGTGTGCGCTCAAGCGGAACGGTAAAAAAATTAGATTTTTTAGCGAACAGGGGTTATTACGGTTCCGCTTGAGCGCACACCGAAAAAATGCGATTTTTTAGCGAATTGGGGTGATTA
>NMRB01000356.1:189579-211087 GCA_002633025.1 Notospermus geniculatus | reverse complement strand
CCCCCCAGAAGGTAGGCCTAATAACAAACACTGAATGTACAGTGAATGTACATTACTTTATAGGCCTACAGCATGTTTTACAACCTGCGACACAAAAATGAACATCTCCTCAACAATGTCACCGGGTAGGCCTACCTAGGCCTACCAGTGTGTGATGCATCTGTCTGGCCCCCTGGGTTCATAGAGGACTAGGCCTAGGCCTATTCATAGGCCCCTAGGCCTAGGCCTACTTAAGTCAAAGTGTGATACTTTTCTTTTGTCTTGAACAAAAGATAAGTGTCACTCTTAGACTTAAGTACGTTTATGAATATGGACCCAGAATCACAGATTTAAGAAAAATTATTCGACCTATACCATAAATCCTATGAGAGTTTGCCCGACGGGCAGCAGGATGAGACAGGGATTCCAGTCTTCCCTTACATGGGGACCCCGGTGGGATCGACTGGGGTCCCCAGTGGGATCCCACCGGGGTCCCCAGTTGATCCCGCCGGGGTCCCCAGTTGATCCCGCCGGGGTCCCCAGTGGATCCCGCTGGGGTCCCCAGTGGATCCCGCCGGGGTCCCCACCGGGATCTTGACCGGGATCCCGCCTTAAGGCGGGGACCCCGACCAAAAATCCCGGTGGGGCCCACTGGGATCCCAGTGGGGCCCCCGGTGGGGTCCCCAGCGGGGTCCCCGGTGGGACCCACCGGGGACCCCAGGCATTTTTTCTCTTGGGAACACTTTTGTATGCTCCGAACTCTTCGTTAAACCAGAAATGCAGTTTTTAAAAATGGTCACCGCGGCCGCCAAGGGGGGTATCGAACCCCCTGAACACCCCCCCTAGATCCGCCTATGGATAGAAACACATTAGTATACCACAAAGTCAAAAGTACAATACCAGTAGTGGGATCATTTTGATGGCATAGGATTGGGATCTGGAAAGATAAGAAACGCATTAGTATACCCATCCTCACACCCAGGGTCTCTCACAACTGGCTCCCCAACTCGTGCTTGGTTCAGACCCTGGTGACATCCATGCCATTTCGTTGGGGAACCAGCGGAGCAGTCGACTCCGCCGAATTCAGCCAATCACAGCGAAGCTTCTATCCCGTCTTGGTCATATCCCAAAATGGCATCTGTGAAAATTTCTCGATTTGCTGACAAACTCGCTGAGTTTCTGATTTTCCTGAATTAACTTCGCGTCAACATGATTCTCAGGGATTATTTAGATAAAGAGGACGTACCAATGGGATCAGAACAGGAAGGTACGGTCCAGTTCATGTGTTTGGGGCAGCTGTTATTCGACAGCGTGCATAAATCAATGGAATGAGATACAATGCTATGAGCCAGGTATCCGGTAACTCGTAACACCAGATCTATGTGCAGACGTTGTAGCACTAGGCGCGATATTTGTCTATTACATCAAGTGGCATTCCCCCACTGCTTTGCATGGTTTACTTGTGAATTACCGATTGGCGAGCGTATACACACCGTCTGTCGGTCTTATGTCAAAAGATGCTCTTGCAGCAGGCGATATTTGTGGTACCAACCATCTCCTGAAATACATAGATCATGGAATATGAAGTTGAATTTCGTATTTCGTACTTCGTGTTTCGTCAAGTTTGCGAAAACTCACTAATATCTGAGCCCGGTATAAGTTATTTTGGAAAACTTATTTGATCGGTATGAAAAATGAGACCTCTTGTCCTGAGGGAGTGACAAGTTTAATAACATAATGACACAACACTTTAGCTGTTAGTAGTGCACATTATTTCCATCAGTACGTGTAGTTGTTGCCTGACTGTTGCTCCTAGTTGAGGAATCGTTATTTAAAGGGAGACTCCACTCATTGTAAACTTTTCAATTTTTATCAAACCATGGAGACTATTGCCATAAATTGTGATGTCACTAGTGTCAATAGGCCGACGACCTATGTAGTGAATGAGCTAATACTGTGACTGCCTAGGCCTATCGGTTGTACATGTACATACATGTATGCATTGAGCACTGATGACATCACGAGTGCTGTGCAATGGTCCCCTTGGGATCCAAATAAAATACTTAAAATGATGAGTTTCCTGATTTAAAAAAAATATGACACGTTGCAGATATCAGTGGATTTGAATGTAGGTATTAACGATATTTCAAAAATTCAAAATTTTACACAATGAGTGGAGTCTCCCTTTAAATACGATCTTCATCGTCACGAGTTGCATGGCACTAACGGATTACATGATAGGTGAATGCGATGTCTGACAGAGCTCAACGTGTTGGTGAAATGACAAACACCGTCACCAAGTGGGAAACAACGTGCAGATACGGCGATGTGGACACGTTGATACACGTGTACGAGACTTTTGCACTCTATTGCTCCGTTCCTTTCTTTTTTCTCGGCGTGCCTGGCAACATTCTCATCATACTTATAGCAAATACAGGGAACAATAAGAACCGGTCGCCGTCCATCTACATGACAGCCATGGCAGTGGCGGATAATCTTCTGGTGGTTATGACGAATATTTTCATTCCATTTTATTTTCGGAAATCAGTACAGCATGGTAGAGATGTTCAGTTTATGTAAGTATTTTTCTGTATTATAAGGTATAGATGCTTATTCAAAGCCTTATTATTCTAAACAGCAATGCTCATAACACATTTCTTTGAAACCCCGTTTCCACTACAGTGCATTTCCGCTTGCAGAAGAACGCGTGATGGAAATTCGCCGCGGCACATATTTCGTGAGAGGTTTCCATTTGGGCAGTGAACTGTGAGTGTATCATGTGTAGGCTAAGGCAAGGGGGAATGCATAATGGTTACGGCCCAAACAGGCTACAAATTCAGCATTGTAAAATCGTTAATTTTCATCGGATTTGAAAATTTCAAGCAGTATTTTGATATAACAAAAAAATCTCTATTAACTGCATAACTTTCCGGCAAGGCAACAGCCTATTTTCCATTTTGTTATAAATCAGGCAGAGAAGGAAAACAATAGGATTACACATGATTACGCAATAGTCAACATCTGAGCTCTCCAAATCGGACCCCTCTGAAACGTTTCACAGGGGTCCAATGGGCCAGTGGAGCCTAAGGGATGTAAATGTAATGGTTGTTTCGAAATGGCCGGCCGGATTTTTTGAGCTGTGGGGATCTAATATTGTGGTTTAAAAATCTGTGCGATAAACTGCTTCGAAAGCCAAGGCGAATTGACCATTCTTACCACCCCGCTCTAGTGGAAACACATGGCGCAAAACCCATTATTGCATTAGCGGCGGAAACGTGCGCGGTTTGCCACCGCAGCCAGGGCTTTCGATTGCACTTTCATCACGACGTATACGTCGTGATGGAATTGGCTCAGTGCCCAAATTGAGACTCAAACAAAATGTGCCCATAATAGCCAAAAATGCCCATATTTCACCAACAGCCGCATGGAAAATGAGTACAACCTTATTCCCACTCATCAACAATGCACAGGTCCCCTGTTCTGTGAAGAATTATCCAGCAGTTGGCCTGCATACCATTTAAAATCAACATCCGAACCGTATGTATCTGACAGATACTATGCCATGGCTATGCACTTCCATATAAAATAAAATCCCAGCTCTGATCAGTGCTGATTGGACGGCAGGTGCATGCGACTACAGAAGCACATGTTCACTCTGCGCTGTGATTGGTTGGTAAAGATCACGTGACATTGTTTACAAATAAAACCCATGCATGTGCTTTTCATGCTTTTGCTTGTCAATTATTTAATTCACTGGTGGGCTTAACCCTACTGGCTGACAGGATTTCATGCCAAATTTTTAATGTTTATAAATTTTTAATTGTAGCCTACAAGTCCATCCCCACGGCATGACAAGCCTTAAGGCCCTCAACATTTCATCAACCCCCCAGAATTGTGCACAGGAGCAAAACCATGGGAAATGAGCCCTAAATATGTCGCCAAAGTAATGTGCCCAAATTAGTGGCCAAAATAGAGGGTGTAATCAATGCTGTGCAATCGAAAGCCCTGGCAGCGGATATATGCTCCAGTGGAAACGGGCCTTTAATTCGGAGCTGGTTTCTCGAAATCAAATTAAGATTGGGCACGGGTGACGGGGCAGCATCTCCTAATGCGGTTGATTCATTGGAAGTCGCAAACTCGTCGTATTGTTTTGAGGTAACAGGGCCGGCGCTGCCACTTTTCCATTGAGGGGGTACACCAAAAATAGGGGCACCTACTTACGGAACGAAAGCAGGGCCGTAGCTAGCCTTTTTTTTCGCTAGGGAGGCATTTTAAGCAAGCTCAACGGACGTGGGCTTCGCCTTCCAGCGCCGAAGGGGCCGGTTTTCCAGAAAAATTTTGAAAATTAGAAGCTCTGAGATGTGATTCGAGCTCAATTACCTTCACTCTGAGACATGAACAATAGGCCTAATGATCTTTTTTCCCATTGATTTTGCTGAAATTTTTTTTGCACAATTGGCCTGGGGGGGGGGGGCAATCCAGCTATGCTAGCTACAGGTCTGGAGAGATTAAGTTAAGTTTAATTTCCAAGTACAACGAACCAAAATGCCCTGCTCCGCCGTACCAGAAACGCGATTTCCTGGCATCTGGGTGACGATGGACATAACACTTGGAGGGGCGTGCAAAGTGCCCTTTTGGGATTTGCGTGCCCGTTTCAAAAGGGCACCCCAACCAAAAAGGGCACATCACCCACAATTATTGAGGGAGTAAATACCCCCCTACTCCCCACCCCCCGGCCGTGATGGCCCTGGGTAATGACGTGATTTGAGGCTAATATAAAAAATACACTTCACAAATGTCACCATATTTTCTAGATAATGCATATATTTACATGTACGTTTCCTCCAGCTCGTATTTCGTCGTGTTCTCAATATGCAGCGTGTTGTCGGGATATTATCTAACTGCCATGTCAGTTGACCGGGCCATAGCAGTCCGCTTCCCATTCGTAGCGCCGAGGTATTGCACGCCTGGTCGAGCCTATTGCACTGTCAATAAACAAGTCACAAGGACAGACCATATCCTTGACAGGCCTGGAATCACCATGCTTCTTGCATGGACAGCTGAGGCCCTACGTGGGGTGCTCACGAGTAGGAAAATCCGACTTGAAAATCCCCGTCCACAGCAAAATAGTTCCTTCCGCAACTAATCTTTAGGTAGGTATCAATAGAAATTCACCCGTCATTTGACGGGTATTTTGCTAGTTGGCCTATAGTTAAGTATCACCAATTTCCTGGGCTGGTATTTGCTCACAATTTATGGTACGATTTACTCATAGTGTCATCTTCTTATTAAAACTATTTTTGGGCCATTGAGACATTTTGATAACTTTGAACTCATCAAAATGCTCATAAGGTTGAAATTTGATATTTTGTTGAGATTTTAATCTGCCTCCTCATCACACAAAGATTTTTCAATGGCATCTGTTTTTCATAGATCTCAAGGCCATGAAATATAAATTGCCAAAGGTTTCAAACTTATACTAACAGTAATTTTCAAAATACAATGGAATATCAGTTTCACTTGATTATGGGTGTGTTTCAAAAAGTGTTCCGTCCGACACCAGAAAATTTTCCCCATTCTTTTGTCTACTGGTGAAAGGCTGTTTCTTGAAACTCTACAATATTCATGTCAGATCTAGGTATCATGGAGCTCTAAATTATGGCACTGAAAACTAATTGATCTATTAACCCTTTAAAGTCTGACAGCAGAAAGTAATTTTGGTGTCGGACGGAACGATAAAGTTTGCTGGTAAGCTCAATATTTTTGATACCCTCCTTAAATGAGTGAGCACTGTACATCCCAGATGGAGAAACTAATAGTTAAAGGTCTATATTATCAAATACTACATTTGTTTGTTGGAAAACCAATGGCACAAATCTTTGTCATCATTTCAAAGTTAAACTTTGCTCCATTTTCTTGGGTGACCAATTTTGAAACACACCCTTATGTTGATTTTGATATTATCATGAAATGTATAGAAAGGGGGACTGAGAGGTATCAAGACACTTTGATATCTATGTGGCACATTAAAAGCAACATAGCTGAGGTCTCGGTGGTTCAATATCATAAGAGTATAATTTACATCGAAAATATAAAGATTGTTGCAAATTATCAAAATGATAAATGGCTATAAATTATCTCATTGTCATTATTGCTAATAGTCAGTGAATCATAAATAACACATTTTGGTTTAAGACACTCTTCCCATTTAAAAGAAATGATGAAATGGTCCATGGACCATGTACTCACTGGGTTGGACATAATAGTCTAGTGACAGAGGGAGGTACACATCAGTTATGAGCAATCTGGATCAAGTCATTCCCAGAAAAAATTTTGATGATTTTGGGGTTATGCCACCTGGCGGCCGTATTGGATGTCCAATCGGGCTGGAAATTCACATGCACATAAAGGTCATCTGCAGGGGACCACATAGCACATTGGAGCGCTTTAGGTCAAGTCGTTCCTGAGTTACAGCACTTTGATGATTTTCGGGTTATGCCACCTGCCGGCCATATTGGATGTCCAATCGGGCCGAAACTTCACATGGACATAAAGGTCATCTGCAGGGGACCACATAGCACATTGGAGCGCTTCGGGTCAAGTCGTTCGTGAGTTACAGCACTTTGATGATTTTCGGGTAACGCCACCTGGCAGCCATATTGGATGTCCGATCGGGCCGAAACTTCACATGGACATAAAGGTCATCTGCAGGGGGCCACATAGCACATTGGACCGCTTTGGGTTAAGGCGTTCCTGAATTACAGCACTTTGATTGAATTGAATTGAATTGAATTGAATTGAATTTATTTCCACCAGTACATATATAATGCACCATTGGTGCGTTACAGAATTTAACAAGTTTTATGGCTTTAACGAACACTACACACAACTCTTAACATATTCAAAGGAGGCCATCTTTGAGGCGTAACAAAAAAATTTTTATAATGAAATGGCCACGGCCATTGTGCTCACCTCTGTGACAGAGTATGAAGTGTGAGTAGCCTGGTGATACACTGAATGGTGAAGGATTAGTGCAGAAACATTGTAACATTTACTACCGATGAGATATGGCGAAAGTCAATTTTTCAAGATGGCCACCTGGCAGCCATGTTGAAGTCCAATCGAACCGAAATTTGGCATATAAGTAGACGGTACCAAGACACATATTTAGGCACGGTTAAAGCATCCTAGCTGCCACTATATATGAGGTGTGGGTCGAAGTCCATTTTTCAAGATGGCTCCCTGGCGGCTATATTTGATGTCGAATCTGACTGAAATTTACCATATTTATATGGTACCTAGATACATATTTTGACAACGTTAAAACATCCTACCTACTCCTATTTATAAAATGTGGGTCAAAGTTATTTTTCAAGATGGCTTCCTGGCGGCCATGTTTGATGTCCGATCGGGTTGAAATTTGGTGCATTCGTGTAGGGTGCCTAGATATATCTTCACACCAAATCACAACACTCTATGTCAAATAGCAATGAAATGTGCCACCAAACAGTGAATTTTGAACTTTGACCTCTGTGACCTTGAAAAGTAGGTCAAATCAAAAACCCGGGATTTATGTGATGAAGTCTCATCACAGGAACCCACCATAAAAGTTTCGTGGTTCTAGCTAACCGCGTTCAGGAGATACAGCCAAAAGAAGGTTTTCACAAAGCGCCCCCTACAAGCCAGAGTGTACAAGCAGCAGCGCTAAGTTTCGGTCCAGAGATAGTTTTTACCATAGGGTACCTGTATACCAAATTTCAAGTTTGTAACCCAAGCGGATTAGAAATGTGCCACCCCTGTTAACGACGACGGCCGATGACGGACGACACACCATGGGAGAAGCTCACCTCACAGAGGTGAGCTAAAAATAACCAACACAATTTGCAAAAAATAGCAAATTTTACAACTTTTGAATTGCCCTTATAAACTGTGTTACACTTGTTCTAAAGGCATTATTATCCGTATTCATAATTGCACTAAAGGGGCTGTTCACTTTCGGAACCATTTTCCCAACTAATTTTTCATTATGTTGCAGTTGTTTGATTTTCATGATAACTTCAGGTTTGATGTNGGCTGAGCAATAAATTTTCTTGTACAACCTTTACCTGAAACGAAAACACCACAAACGGCTATCGGACAATATCCAATATTCATTCCCCTTGACTCGCACCTCCAATACACATGTAAGCGGTATCATTTTGAAGCGTTCGTCTTCAGCACAAACTCTAAGAATATCGGCTTGACTTTCTAACAATACCACGGCTTTTTGTGATCAGTTCATGTCAGTCCAGTGGAGAATCTCTGATATGTTGTATTCTTCAAATGAATAAAAAGTTGTGTTTTTTTTCAAAACCGGAGGTCTGAATATCTGAAGCAAGTGCTTCAATGTTCAGTTTGCGGAGACTTCGGTGTTTTTCTGTCAAATCTCTTCCTGACCTTAAAAAATAGACAAAGAATGATTTGAGAGCCTTGACTGAATCAACGGCAAAATTAATCAAACTGTAATTCTAATCTATGACAGACTAGAAATCCCAAAAGTATTGCTGACGTAATGGGTAGGTTTATCTGCTGCCATTAGCAGCCCATGCAGTGCAGTTCTCGATATTTTCTCTGACTCGCCGTCATTCAACGGGAACCTTGACATTAATCTATTAGGAATGCCATTGAGATGAAACACTAAGGAACAAGAACACTATATACTGTTTGTGGCGCTTTATACCTGTCCATACATACTCCTGGGTAAAGATAACAGTTAAAGTTAAGTGTCTTCCTCAAGGACACAAATAATGGTCATGAATCGTTCGTGGACCTCCCGCTCCTGTGACTGACATTTGCCGCTCAATGTCCACCACATCTTCTCCTCGTCACTGTTTGCGATGAGGAAGGGGGAATGTCATCTCAGAAAGGAGGAATTCAATCAAAGACAGTTTTTGTCAAGACATAATCAAGGAATGATGGATTATAAATGTTCGCTGGTCAAACGTTTAGAAGTGAGTTACGCCATAGAGAATACGTCATGTTACGCGGTGATATTACTAGACGTAAAGTTGTCTCCGAATTTCGCCAATTTTCGGCCCCTAAGCGTGGCCTTCCTCAGTCACTTTATAGTAGAGATCCTAGAAGTGAACTTCACTTCCTATGATCTTTACTAGAATGGGTGATTTTAAAGTTTCGAGTTAACACTGGTGTTAACACTAACACTGACACTAAGAGTCACGTTAACACCAACTTTATACTCTGGCCGTGGTGTTGGTGTTGACACCCGGTGTTGGTGTGAACCGAGTTTAAAGTAGGTGTTGGTGTTTGGTGTTAACACTAACACTGACACCAAGAGTCACCTTAACACCAACTTTATACTCTGGTCATGGTGTTGGTGTTAACACTCGGTGTTGGTGGAAGCAGAATTTAAAGTTGGGTGTTAGTGTCAATTTGACACCAGCTGGAACACCAGGTGGTAGCTTAAACCGAACTTGGTGTTTATTATTCAAAAATTGCAATGGTTTTTCCATTAGCGCTAACACTAACCCCCTAGGGGTTAACACCGGCGAGAGTATAAAGTTACTGGTGTTAGCAGCCATGTTTTTTGTGCTGTTTCAAGAAGTGGTGGCAGGAACAGCTGACCAGACAGAGAAACCCAAACCACCAGCGTATAGCTGCAGAAAGTATGGGAGCAGATTAGAGGCGTACATGAGGCTAACTCAGTCGGGACCAGATTGAAGTGGTGGCAGAAGAATTCTGGGCGAGTAGAATAGCTACCAACCCCGTGCTTCACCTTTTGCATCCCACAGGAGAGTTGAAATGTTCTTGGCATATTTGGCATCTGGAACACGCAACGTAGGCCCAATGCAAACATCTCTGTGGTTCAGGTTAGGCCTACATCTGTCTGTTTAGAGAGTCAAAATTTGACGTCTTCCCTACCTTTTTAACAGCACAGCTTGAATTTACTGAGTGATAATTGTAGCTGCAAGTGGAAGTGAAAATGGGGATCCCCCAACACCCACACGTGGTGTTAACACTGGGTGTAAACACCGGTGTTGATTCAGACGTGGTGTTTGGAGGTACAGATTAACACTGACACCAACACCCATTCCCAGTGTTAAAGTGGTCCTAAACCGCCGGGGCGAGCGAGACAGCCTCGTTTTCATTTTCCCGCGCTACGCGAGTATGAATGAGCGCCTGTCAATCATCACGTCACGTGATTACTATGGAATTTACTACGCGATCACTGATTGGGCAAGTTCTGATAATTGACAGCTGTGTGATAGCTGATTCAGGGTAGAATCTCATGCATTGCGTGAGACGTGGACGTCCCGCGCGCGGGATACGCAGCGCGGTGGACTTTAATTATGGACTGTACTGTAAGTAAGAATGTTTCATGGAAACAAAATAGACAAATGGCTGAAAGGCCTTGGTCAACCCACTTTACTTGGAACCCTTGCTCCTTGCTAGTTTTTTGAACCCTTGCTATAGATCGCTGCAGTTGATTGGGAACAACGTTTCAGGCCAAACGCAGTCAAGGCGCAGCGTCACGTCAGTGTTGACGCAGCCAGCGCCCATGCTTTCTCCTCTACGTCGACGACGTCACTGACGTCCCACGTAGGTTTGGTAAACGTTTCAAGTCAAACTTTGAGATTTCCAACGCGAGTGTTCCGTTGAGCAGCTATTAGCCGCGTTCACACTAGAGCCTTATAACGTTCGGGAAACAGTTTTAGCTTTTATAACGATTCAGCTGTTCAGACACAAGAGTTCTTATAACGCTTTCAAAACGTTCGGACAAAAACGCCAATTTTAGCGTTTTCCCAACTGTTTTAGTGATAACGTTATAGCCCCAACGCCCAAGTTGTGCGTCTGAACGCTTATATCGTTATAGCGAAAACGCATCAACTCGCGGATGCGATATGGCCGTTGGACAAAAACGCCAATTTTAGCGTTTTCCCAACTGTTTTAGTTATAACGTTATAGCCCCAACGCCCAAGTTGTGCGTCTGAACGCTTATATCATTATAGCGAAAACGCATCAACTCGCGGATGCGATATGGCCGTGGCGCTACAGTGATTGCCGTCGATGCAGCACGGGAGTGTAGACGGCAAGGATGAACTGGTCTACCTTGTATCAGAGTCCTAACAAAATATAACATTAAATCGTAAATCTGTCTTATATTTTTATTTGTATTTTTTTTCATTCTAACTTATCATTCTTGCATTTAAAAAGCAAAATGAAGTTGATTCCAGTTCATTGACGTTATGCTCTGATTGGGTCCGATTCGTTGTTGGAAATACGAACCCCGCGTTACCCTCCCTCATCGCTACTTTCTTCCTGTTTCATCCATGTCCACAATCATGTTTACTAGTTCATGATTTCTCATCAATTTTCGTAATATTTCATTGTTTTTGCTTGTCATTTTTTTTCACAATGGCCATGAACTTGTGAACGTTAGGGGCCTAATTGAGGACTCGCCTGAAGTCCAAATGAACAGTTGGCACTTGTGGAAATATGGAGGGATGAGGACATTGAGGGACAGCTGGAGGGGGATGACCTTGACGCGATCTTTCCAGTTTCAACTCGCTCCTGTAGATGACTTCGTTAAAACGTTTGGTGTCTGAACGCTATATATCGTTCGGGATAGAACGATATAAACTAGTGTGAATGCGCACATTTTTACCGTTGGGAGACGGAGCGTTTTCCCTGGAACGATCTACGGAAAACGCTACGAAAGCGTTTTAGGTGTGAACGCGGCTATTATTAGCCAATGCCAACAGGAGCTGATATATCCGATAGCTCAATTTTGACTGATTTCCTAATAAAAGCCTAGACCAATAATTTACAACCTTTACTTTAACTTGAACATTAATCGGAAGGCATCCAGTTTCACAGTTTACAGCATCTCTCTAGGGGTGAATCTATTTACCTTGAGAGCTGGTCTCGAAAATTTACACTGTAGTCTGTCCAGAATATCCAGAGACTCATGTCCCCAAACCTCACTTCCATATAATAGGATGGGTTCAATCAACTTTTTGAAAAGGGAAAACACCATATCAAAAGGCAAACCAAGTTTTCTGCTATTCTGCAATAAGAGATACATGGCTTTTGAAGCTTGTTCCACTCTTCTTCTTTTTTCTTTAACAAAATTACCATTTGATACAAAAATTGTACCTAAGTATGTATACTGTTGGACGACCTCAATTTCCTTTTCCCCATACTTGAACTGGGGTTTCTTAAATTTTTCCGATTTCCAAAAGATGATTACTTTTGTCTTATCTGCGTTGATCTTCAGTTTCCACAAAAAAAAACTTCACATGGACATAAAGGTCATCTGCAGGGGGCCACATAGCACATTGGAGCACTTTGGGTCAAGTCGTTCCTGAGTAACAGCACTTTGATGATTTTTGGGCTATGCCACCTGGTGGCCATGTTGGAAGTCAAATCAGGCCAAAATTTGACGTGCATATAAAGGTCATCGAGAGGGAGGTAAATATCAAATTTGAGCTTTCTACGTCAAGTCGTTCCCGAGTAATAGCACTCACTTGATTTTCAGGTCACGCCACCTGGCGGCCAAATTGGATGTCCAATCAGGCCGAAACTTGTTATTTTTAAAGGTACCCCTCCAATGCATGTTTACGCAAGATATGAAGTCGCTTAGTGAAATAATGACAAACTGTGGCAGGTTCGTTACATTTGGCGCACTTTGACCTCTGTGACCTTGAAAAGTAGGTCAAATCAAAAACCCGTTATATATGTTATGTATCCTTATTAGATATACCTATGATAAAAATTTGGAGACGATCTAGTCATTAGTTCAGGAGTTATTGCACTTTTTGTGTTTTCGGTTTCCGCCACCTGGTGGCCAAGCCGTGAGTCGAAAATGGCCAGAAATCGAACTCAACCTTACCATAAAACAAATGAGACTGATATCTCAAGCGATTCTTGAGTTATTGATCGGACGCCGCACGGCAGGGCCATAACTATGGCCCGTCTGCGACGGGCGTATAAAAAGATGGTTCAATGGCCTATGTTAACCCTTTCGCTGCCGAATGATTTTTCAGAAATTAGCCACTGAAATCTAATTATTTGTTACTATAAAGCATGCACTGTTAGCCTGAAGAAGATAGGAATACTTTGTAGGGAATGATCTAAGCTTTATCCTGGTGACTTTTTTTTCGACTAATTTGCATACCGGGTATATGACGTCACCAGGCGCCGCCATCTTGGCTTTTTGGTAATTTCAAAAAAATCCCCACTAAAGTGTGGCTTGCCACCTTGGCAATAAAGATACTTGAATGCTATCACCGTGAATACATCTTATACATGTACAATGATAACAATGAAAAGCAATCTCATTTACACTTGAAAAAATTATATTTTTCAAAATATTTTCTCCCCACATTTCGCCCCCGGGGGGTGCCACCCCGCACCCCCGCAAGATACAAGCAAAATTTTATCCCAAATCCTGTACCCAGCACCTCAAAATATGTCTCAAATGATGGCGCATATGCCACGTCATCTTACGGCGGCGCCTAGAACTACTATCGACGATCTATTGAGCAGCCTGAATGCTATCAATCAGGGGAACTGTTTTATGTCGCATTTATGCGACATTGGCAGTGTAAGGGTTAAACGAGGCATCCATCAGTACCCTGCGAGTAGTCCAAACAATCTCCGAACCCAAACAGTTTTATGTTATGCAAGGGGTCACATAAAGGAGATACAAGTAAGACATGAAATAGAATCGAGTTTCTAAGGTGAAAGACATTGCTTCCTACCAGATTCTGATAATTCATGTACCTTTTTAAGGTCTGAAAAAAACAATGTGAATCTGAAAAAAAAACATTAGACGTGTAGAATGTCATGCCCCCCCCCCCCCGTACAGACCTTTTGGTGGCCGTCTAGTCATGCTAGTTCTACCACATGATGCCTGCCTGTCCATTCATTGTCCAAGCATGATATAACGTTACCTAACGCATCCTCTCAGACAATTATTTTACCTAAACGTTTGTGCCCATGGCCCACTTGACCAGCTTTAAGCGAGGTACCAGGTACGTGTACGTATACGTTGCTGTAATAGGGAGTTTTCACAAAGCCCCCGGAACGCCAACGCGAACGTCTATTCTTTTGTTCGGTACTCTCTTCTTGGCATCGAACAGTGGGTTTGGCGTTCGCGTTGGCGTTTCGGGGGCTTTGCGAAAACTCCCTCATGACTGAGAATGCCTTCGTGCACCCAGTTCCCGCTTTATTGCATTTGTTGGGAGGCATTGGCAAATGGGGGCAATGAACAATACTGCTCCTGAAAAAAACGAGTGTTGTGGTCGGAATAACCCAAATGACGATGACTGTGAACGATTCGAGATGACCCACTTTAGTTCACAAGCTGTTCACAACCCGAGCAAAACCTCCCTAGCTCCCTGGGCATGTTCAGTCAACATCAACCACGGAGGAAAACCCTAAACTAGGTTATTATAAAGACTTCCCTGCTTATTATTCCTCCATAATACAACTTTTCCACACAAGTTATTGACATTATTTTCTAACTTATCATTTCAGAACTTTCACCATGCCGGGGTTTATAGAACTATCAGATGCAGTATCAACTGATGACGTTGAACAAGTGAAGCGGCTGATACAAGCAGGAGTCAACATCAATGTACGAGACAGTTATCAGAGAACAGTTCTACATCATGCTGCACGCCAGCTGAATGAGAAAATGGTAGAAACATTGGTGGAATATGGAGCAAACGTCAATGCTAAAGACCTCCAGGGGAGGACACCTTTGCATTATTTCTTGTTGGCATACAGGGATGACTGTGAGGGAACATTTCAAACCACAAAAAGACTGGTCCACTTTCTGCATGCTCACGGGGCTGATCTCAATGCAAGATATGATGATGAAGTCACATCATTACATGAAGCTGTAAGACGACAGGACATCAGAGTTCTAGGGGTTCTTCTTACGTTAGGGGTGGATGTCAATGCATGGAAAGTGACAGGTTATGGTGCAATTAACATGGTTATAGAAGCCAAGGAAATGTTGAACTATTTATGTCATCTCGGAGCAGATGTGAACATATCTTACAATCAGACAACAGTTCTAGGTGAAGCCCTTAGTTTAGGTAGAAAAGACATCATCAAAATGCTGGTCGAGAATGGAGCCAATGTTTATCTCGGTAGCATTAGCAACTTCAATCCTGTTTTTCAAGCTTTTTTTGGTAAGGATATTCAAGATGAGGGGATCTACAGGTGCCTGGCCAACCTGGGAGCTGATTATAATGGATTGATTACTGTTGAGCCTGTCATCAATAAAGCATTGAAACTCAAAGATTGTGACATACTTGAATACCTGATCAGGAAAGGAGCAAAGATTTCAGTTGAAAACAAGAAGAGATTGACAACAATAGGTTTGGCATTAGTCACGGACCACGGAGACCTGATAAAAACTTTAGTGGAGTGCGGCACAGACGTGAACTTAAAATATGACCTCGGCCTTCCATTGCTGTGGGAAGCAGTACAGATGGGTCGTCCAGATATGGTACGGACTCTGGTAGACCACGGAGCACAGATTGATTCAACTCGCATCGTGGAGGGAATTGATGTCCTAGGCCATGCATTATTTGGGGAACAAAGAAATTCAAACATGCTAACCGGCCATCAAAACACTTCCGTACAAATGAACACAAAGGTTGAAAATTTGGTGAAGCAGTTGCTTCAATTGGGAGCAAATGTCAATGTTATCTACAAAACGATATCAATTGTCGATAAAATTATTTTGAAGAATGATTTGAAAATGATCAAAGTGTTAGGTGACTTGGGAGAAAATCTCAACAGGGCATACCCAACAGAAATGCCCCTGATTTGGTGGGCATTAGTATGCCGGCTAGATTTGTTAGAGTTGTTAATCGAGAACGGAGCAGACATGAATGTGAAGTTTGATAAGGTGTCACCACTCCACCTAGCGGTCAAACATTCCAATAGACCAATGGTTCAATCTCTCATGGAACTGGGTGCTGATGTCAATAACCAAGAGTGTAGAACAGGATGGACATTGTTGAATGAAGCTGTAGATAATGCTCTGTCTCCTGAGGTAAACAAACCTCCCAACACATATCAGAAGAAAAACACACTGAAAATGCTCCTGGATCATGGACCTGATATGAAAAGTAAATGTGACATTGATGTTACACCACTCCAACTTGCTGTAGAGAACCAGGACATTGATATGGTGAAACTGCTTGTGAATCTTGGTGCAGACTTGAATAGGGGAAAAAGAGTGGGAGTCAGTTGTTTGAATTATGCCATCATGGGGTCTGAGTGGAATGACGTGACTGACGTGGTCAAGATGTTGCTAGATGTTGGTGCAGACACGAATGATGGATGGAATGATCAAGTAACAGCTTTGCATGACGCAGTCAGAATGCGCGACAAGAATCTGGTGAAGACTCTTGTTGACCTTGGAGCTGACCTGCGCCGCAGAAGGATACATGGAGTGAGCGCCTTATTCTGGGCTACTGACAGACAATTATGGGATATCATCACCATCCTGTCTGAGCATGGTGCAGATATGGATGTGATCATCACAGCCAAGATTGAGCCATTACATGATGCACTTCTGCTAGGCGATACAGACATGGTGGAGCACGTGAAGTTGGCTGCTGACAGACATTGTCCATCAACCTCCCCTCTGTTATCTATGACCCCACTGCATGACGCAACTGTAAGTGATGATACTGAAATGATGAAATTCTTAGCAAAAGCTGGTGCAGACATGTATGTAACAGTCGACTTGATGTTCTGCGTGGTTGGACATTTTACACAATGGCACCATTTGTTAGAAACTCTAAGGACTGCTCCAAAATTTAGCCGTTGTCTCCTGAGCCTGGCAGTGGACACACCAGGTACTGATACAGTCGAGGCTCTACTTGCCATGGGATATGATATCAAACGAAGTGGACGATTTTATTCCCCTGACCTCTCCCAAACAAGGAAGGAATCATCACCACTACATGCAGCAAGTCAGTTCGGACACATTGAGATTGTTCGTCTCTTGATGATTGCAGGTCTCGACTGCAGTGAGCCTGATGTGGATCACAAGAAGTGCTTGGAATTGTTGCCCGTATTTGAGGGTGTGTCGGCCAGAGATTATCGTGTTTTACATGAAGCTGCAACTGCCAAGAATGTCATTCAAAGACTTGATTTGAACACCTCCTGCTTTGTGCTCTGCCCAAGAATGGCGTCCATCCGCAATATTCCAACAATTGGAAATGTTCTGAATACACATGCACCAACTGTCACAGATATAACCAAATCCGTCGGTCAGTTCATGCATATCCTTGTCGGTGATTGTGCCACTTTTTCACAAGCTCAAGTGGAGGGCTGTGGTAGTTCACATGAGGGAACAAAAGTTGGTCTACCAAATGAGATGGATTTTCTCTTCGCTGTAGATCTGGCGGAATCAGAGGCCAAGAATATCGTGGATGTTGGCCATGGTTATGCTTGTTATAGAAATCAAAGTGAAGAATTATTTGGAACAGGAAGTGAAACCTGCCATAGAAGGTTTTGGGATGAGGAGTGCTATGCTTTACACAAATTGACCAATCGTGGATCTGTCGTGGAGAATCTGTCACCGGCGACATTGTTGCTAACAGGAGTCATGAAAAGGAACCGAAAAGCTTGTTCACTCTTCTTGCTCGACTGGTCAAAAAGATTCAGGTCTGATGAGGAACAGGCATCTACGCTAAGAATTTCTGTTGATTTAGTGCCTTGTCTCCACATCGATAGCTGGCCTGATGGTGCTGTAACTCAAACATGGTTGATGGATGAACAAGCTCTCCGACGCAGAGGATACCTGCTAGTTCCCAAACCACCACATGTAAAAAGTGCCTTGTCCAAGGAGTTCTCACCCGATTATTTGCAAACTCTGTGGCGGATATCATTTGCTCACTTAGAGAAGGAGCACATGAGGAGTTTAGACCAGCATATGAGAGATGTGTACGTCACAGCAAAATGCCTTCGTAATCCTGATGTCTGCCGTGTTCTGGTCACGGATGATGGGTCTTGGCCGAGGCATGTCGATAAGTACATCACAAGTTATCACTTGAAAATGTGTTTTCTGAATAACGTGGAGGACTTCATGAATTCTGATCTGGATCACGAAGAGATGGTGTGTAAAGTGTACGATGACCTGGCAGAGAACTTGTCCAAGAAATTCATCCCACACTATTTCATGCCTTCAGTGAATGTCTTGGCAGGCTTGAAGCTGAATCTGGACAAATGTGCCGAGGTTGCTCAGATCATGAGACGGTTTGTCCACGCGCTGTATCTGCGAGATTGTGAGGACGGAACGGTGGAAATGGACTCAGACGAGGAGATCATCGTGTATCAGCGAAAACCGACAAGTGTCTATGAATCGTACACAATATAAACAAACCAACACAAGGGGTCACTTCTATTTTAACCAGGCCAGGTAATCGTAGTTGGCAAAATCCCGCAGACGCTGAGACAAGTGAAGACATGTGGAGACAAGTCGAGACGAATATCAAACATGTTTTATTATTGGAACAGTCGCCTGTCGCCGGTCACCCATCCACGTACTGACCGCGTTCTACGTTGCTTAAACTTCTTGTTCTGTGGCCAACGCGCCGACCACTAGCCATATAAAAGGAAAACATAATATGGCCGGGGCGGGGGGTAGACCGTGCCATGTAGCTGCAAGGGTTTCAATGAATTGCCGATTTTACAGCACCTGTCGGGACTTTTGGAAGCTTCTGTCTTTAGCCCATAACTGACGCTTTATCTATCTCCATCTGTCGTAGAGTGTGCAATAGGCTTTAGGTCTTAAACCTACTACAAAGCTGGCAATACCCGCAAGACCTATGAAGTACATGGATTTGAAGAAGTAACAAAGTGTTTTCGCAAAGTCGCCGAAACGCTCACTCTCTTCGTGGCATCGAACAATGGGTTTGGCGATCGCGTACCCTTTGGCATTTCAGGGGCTTTGCGGGGCTTAGGAGCATCCATTAAGTACGTTCGCACTAAAACCCCGATTTTTAGACCCCCCTCACCCTGTACGCACCTTGTACGCATTGGCTCAAACCCCTCTCCCCCTGTACGAGGGTACGCCAAGGGACTACTTTATTACTTGAAGAATTACCCATTTTTTTTCAATTTCTAAGTGTATGTGCTATCTAACTCCTGAAATAAGACATGGTTCACGCAGGAACCCGGCGCGGGAAACGGCAAACCTGGCAGTCATGTTTGTTGTTAGACTGTCGATCTCTTTCTCGGAAATCACTGTGAGATTTTGAAATTATTCCCGCAGTAAACACTTTGTCGCCCAAATTCATTGAAATAATATTAATAAAAAATTTTCATGAACAATTTAGTGTATAAAACGTCGATGATACCGTTTTGATGGTTTAAAGATGCTAGAAATCACACGAGATCAGTTTCAAGAATCCCGCCAGCTATGAATGAAATTGGGGTGTTATCGCGGGTCGCGATAGTTGAACGAGATTTCATTTTCAACCTCGCGCGTACATCGCTTTAACACCCTCAGTGACCTCTAAGCAGGCGTTTCCTTTTGAGGCGTGCTAAAATGTGCATGTGCCTCGCAAACAATAGAATTTCTATTGTTTGCGAGCCGCATGCATTACATTTACATCACCATTGAGCAGCAGACCTAATATACCCCGATATTTCGCATTCTATCGGGGTACAGATAAGGAGGAAGTTACGTAATCCAGGCAAATTAATGCCTCTGACTAAAGTAAGAAAATCCAACACAAAGATGTGTGCAGTGTTTGTGAGTGTCACCAGCGGATGTTAAANCCCCCCCCCCCCCGGTGTGGCCTCCCTTTTCCTCGTTTTATTCCGGTTTTGGCTGATTTTCCCCAATCTTCCTAAGGAACTCAATGAGGAGGATAGAGGCCACTGAGGATGAGTTAAAAACCTTGCCTACCTTTACTGCCACCAACTCATCCCGTGATACTTGCACTGGCGCTGGCCCTGATACTGGCTGTGTGACTCATTCAAGTAAGCGGTACTCTCACTTGCCCTGGTAACTGGTACAGGTACACGCTCTGGTAATTCGCACTGTCACTTGAAAAATGCAGTGGCAAGGGTATCAGACTCGTAACCAATAGGACACAGGTTGTTGGATTCATGGTTGGGTCACCACTTCATTTTCAAGCAGCTGAAACGATCAAGTGATTTGCTGGATGAGGTGCTCCTTGAGTTCCCCAAGAAAAGTTTCTGGAGATACTGGGGATGAAGTGATCCAAGCTTTAAACTCTTTCAGTGCCAAAGACGTCAGTGGATTTTTGGGACATTTCAGTTCACCAGATGAACACCAGATGTCTCTGCAATCTCTAATACTGTTCTAAATGGCTCTCTCACTGTGGACAATGGAATTGTGTGGTGTTTGGGACTGGGAGAGGCTCGGTGGTTGTACTACACCTCATTTTGGGGCAAAATTTGGCATTTTTTGCAAAAAATATAGTTCTTGTGATCAATTTTTTTGGAAATGTTCCCACCACAAAATTTGCTTTCATGGTTGTTTTCTTGAAAGATGATGTAGAAATGAACATTTTGAGGCCAATTATTTTCCTTGAAATTTTGATGGGAAAAAGTGGTCTAAGACACCTGTATTTCCAGCACTCAGAGTTAATATTGCAATTTGAATATCAGACCATAAACCTCAATCTGACCTACCTTTACGGGCACTAACCCTTGCCGTGAATACTGATACTGGTGCTGGCGCTTGCCCTGGAACTGGCACTGACGCTTGCCCTCATACTGGTACTTGGCACTCCCCCTGACACATACACTAGCACTGGCTGTGATACTGGCACTGGTACTGGCACTAGGCACTCACCCAGGAACGTCAGTGGTAGATTGCTCAGCCTGGCACACACATGCTCAGAGACTTGCGAGGTTAGCGATGGTATTATCACTGACCTCAAGCGACAGACTGGAGGAGACTTGCACGGTTAGCGATGGTATTATCGCTGACCTCATGCGACAGACTGGAGGAGACTTGCACGGTTAGCGATGGTATTATCGCTGACTTCATGCGACAGGCTGGAGGAGACTTGCACGGTTAGCGATGGTATTATCACTGACCTCATGCGACAGACTGGAGGAGACTTTTTTTGTGAGGCCTAGGCACTGTGGCAACACTACACAACTGTACGGACGCAGGGCGCTCACACTGGCACGGACCGTGCACTCACACTGGCACTCGCACTTGGCACGGACCCTGACACCTGCCCTTGGCACTTGCACTGGCACTGATGGTCGTCGTATTTAAACATTTTCTGCAAGAAAAACAAAATAGAAATTCGCAGGTGAACAAAATTCACAACCAAATTACTGGTAACAAGAACACCAGTGCCTGCTGGGTGCGACTAAACACCTCACCAGACCTCACCGGACCTCACCGGAACACAATAATTAGTAAAGAATGTGCTAATTACTGATATGTAGGGGCCTAGTCACCTTAATTAAAAGAAAAGCCGCATCTCTGATCACATAGTAACAAGTT
>NMRB01000356.1:171829-188987 GCA_002633025.1 Notospermus geniculatus | reverse complement strand
AGTGTGTTGCACATCAGCGTACCAAAAATTGCGGGTAAAGGGGTGTTTTTCGAGCCGCATCGGCGGGACCCGCGCTGGGCCGAATAAGCCCCCCTATTTCTTCCATAACCCCGCAAAAAGCCCACGGGAATACATAAAAAGACACTCTCCACCCGCCTTAAGCCCTCCCCTGCCTACTCCCCTAGTGTGGTCTATGTGTCCTGCAAAAAAGCCCTTTGCTTTGAAACGTCTTTCAATACCCAGCCATTAGGGGTGGGGATTGCAGAGTACCCAGCTTTAGGGGGTGGGGATTTAAAAGTACCCAGCCAAAAGGGGTGGGGATTCAAAATTGCTGTTACCATCTGAAAGGGGCTTATGAAAACGCACTGGCTTTTCGTACCGTCACGGTGCAAATAACGCCAAACCAGATCTTATTCACACCGTCGTAAACAGCCAATTAGAGAGCTTCATTCAAGGCATGCCAGTGAAGTTACCGGTATCATTTCGCACAATGCCGGATCTTTTTTCAATATTCTTAATGAAAACGTTAATTTACAACCACTACCAGGAAAAAGTTTTGTAGTCAATGCTTTTGGGCAAGGTAGGCCTACTAAAGTATCTAATGATTCCCCACAGTTCGCAGTGGCCGAGTGGTTTGCGTGGGTGGTAATCAGACGGAAGGCCGCGGGTTCGAGCCCCGTCAAGACAGTTCTTTTATTTTCTTTTACTTCGTCTTTTCTTTTAGTTCTTTCACCTCCTTATTCTTCTTTTCGTCGATATCGTGATATTGATCCGTGTGACTGTCGGAAAACGGGGAACTGCGTAATTCTTGAGCCAATTTTTTTTTCAAAAAAATTAGGGCCTAGCCCTACTAGGCCTAGCATGAGGCCTATGAAAAATATTTCATCATCAGACAGCAGAGGCCAACATTTCATCATTTAAAACTGTGAAAGATGGGATCACTGGACCCCGTCAAAAATATCATTTTAGATCTGCTGCCCAAAGTCGCACTTGTCCGAGTTACGGTGCAGAAATTATACATCACCGTCATGGTACGAATAATCAGTCTCCACGCACTATTCCCACCGTGATGGTGTAAATAAGAGCTATTCCTGCACTATTCACACCGTCACGGTACGAATAAGAGCCGACGGCGCACTATGCCACTATTCACACCGTCACGGTACGAATAAGAACCGACGGCGCACTATTCACACCGTCACGGTACGAATAAGATCTGGTTTGGCGTTGCACTGTCACGGTACGAATACGGTAGCCCCGGCCTTATGAAAAACGCACTGGCTATTCGTACCGTCACGGTGCAAATAACGCCAAACCAGTTCTTATTCACACCGTCGTAAACAGCCAATCAGAGAGCTTCATTCCAGACATGCCAGATGAAGTTACCGGTACCATATCGCACAATGCCGGATTTTTTTTCAGTATTCTTGATAAAAACGTTATTTTTACAACCATGTACAGGATTAAAAAGTTTTATATCAATGCTTTTGGGCAAGGTAGGGCTACTAAAGTATCTAATGATTCCCCGCAGTTAGTGGCATGAGCCTCAGTGGCCGAGTGGTTAGCGTGGGTGGTTATCAAACGAAAGGCCGCGGGTTCGAGCCCCGTCATAACAGTCCTAGTTTTATCATTGAGTTTCACCTCCTTTTATTTTTCTTTTCGTCTTTTTATCAATATCGTGATATCGATCCGTGTGACTGTCAGAAAACGGGGAACTGCATGCATTCTTGAGCCATTTTTTTTAAAAATTAGGGCCTAGAGGCAGGCCTAGCTCTACCTAGGCCTATGAAAAATATTTTACCGGTATCATCAGACAGCAGAGGCCAACATGTCATCATGACTGTGAAAGGAGAGTGAATATTGGGTTACTGGACCCCGTCCAAGGGAAAAAATTGCCCCTGGCTAAAATATCATTTTAGATCTGCTGCCCATCAGCCGCATACACGCAGCACGGAGTTGCGGTGCAGAAATTATACATCACCGTCACGGTACGAATAATCTTGGAGGAATTATAATTCCTCCAAGACCAAGGAATAATCATTCTCCACGCACTATTCCCACCGTGACGGTGTAAATAAGAGCTGGTTCCCGCACTATTCACACCGTCACGGTACGAATAAGAACCGGCGGCGCACTATTTACACCGTCACGGTACGAATAAGAACAAGCGGCGCACTATTCACACCGTCACGGTACGAATAAGATCGGGTTTGGCGTTATTTGCACCGGCACGGTACGAATAGCCCCGGCCTATGAAAAAAGTGGAGTAGGGCCTATGGGGAGTGACCCCCCCCCCCTCAGGCCTGCATGGATAGATTTAACTCTCCTATCCGCAAAATGATGAAAATATACCAATATCCGCGTAGGATGCATAAACATTGTTTGACCCACAAGGGGTTAATTGTACTAAAATAATATTACCCCGATGTACACGTTCGATTTCAGTCCAAATATTTCATTTAGTTCTAAAAAAATAGGACAGGTCCTATTATGGTAATATTTTTTTGGGAAAGAAAATTTCATCAAATTTCCCGTTGCACACGATCCAATTTTTCAGTACAGAAATTTTATTACCAAAAAATTGGACCGTGTACAACGGGCATAACCCAGACCAAATCCTATAACGATTCCCGATCGATGAGTTTTGGCTGTTGTTGGTCATTTTCATGTGCGCAGCCTTGTTGCAACGTAATTTGACGACAACCCTGTGGTGATTCACTAGCTTATCACACGACGGGTCTGGTGGCGGCTGAAGTGAAATTTCCAAAAAAGCCACGCCACGACATGGTGAAGGAAAGGATGCCAGTAACGGTTGCCAGCAAAGTTCATGCGGCGATCTATTTGGATAACAACACATGGGGAGAGGGGTTTAAAAGCACGGTGTTTACTCTTTATAATCAGGTGATTGTACATGTAAATTATAGGTCTGAATAGTCCAGAATTTCTGCTTAGGCTTGGCTCGGCGTGCCTTTTTATTCTGGTTGCTTCCGTGAGCTTTCGGTGTCCAAACAAGAGTTGAGAACCTCAGTGCTCTCCCAGCCCATGCACATGGAGTCCAAGTTGGAAAGATCTTCATGATTAAGGAACTGGGTCGTATTCGACGCGTCTTCACTGAAGTGAATGGATACCCCGAAGGATTTGTTGAAAGGACAATTCGCAAAACTATCAGTCAGCATCTTTACAGGGAAAGCTAACGTCCCAAACACCAGATCCCCCATTATGATCAGCATTCCACACATAGGCAATGCACCGCACAAAATTAAACCTTCATATTAACCAACCTGGGAAGTGTTGAAACAAACAAACTAACGTGTTCGTGTGGACATTGCTATATTGGTAAAACAAAAAGATCTCTTGCCACAAGATTATCTGAACACAAAAAGGACCCCAAGTCCGCTGTGCATGAACATATATTTTCAACTCTGGACACTCCATGATTTAAGAAATCAATTGCCTACCTTTTCAGACCAGTTTTGAAATGATCTTGTGCCCCCGCCCCCACGCTTCCAATCGCATAGAAAACAACCTGCATAGAAGGCTGGAGATGCCATTTTCCAGCAGCATATAGAATATGTCAAACTATAGCCGCGATAGGATTATTAGGCTTGAAGGGGTATATATACATTCACCATTAATCATTATTGCTTTAGTGGGACTTCCATGCACTACAATATACGAATAAACCAGGTGTAACGTTAATGAATGTGCCCTATTAGCCAGTGTCCGGAAGACTGGGAAATATACTGACATTCTGTAACGATAAACAACGGTTGTCCGCCCTCCAATCACCGTGACAATGTTGTTCAGGTCTGATAAGCCTACAGGCCTATATTGTAAGTCACAGTGAAGGCAAGTAAATACATTTGTAACAAGGGGCAAATAAAATCGTGCCAACTGGTCGAAAGCCTAGTTCACTAGTTCACTAACATTGAAGTTGACTCCTCAACGGACACTTAGATTTCCTTCAGTGTTATGCGATTGTAAAATGAGAGTTTGGTATCAAGTGTCACTGAACTCGGCCATCTTGTTCAATTTTCAGCATTATTTTACCACAAAACCTGTTGAAAAGTACATAGGTTGACTCATTTGATTTCCAAACGACCAAGGAGGTACAATACCTCCATGCTAGGACCATCTTAATAATACCTCCATGCTAGGACCTACTAGCCTGCACTCCAAGAACAACCATTTCTTTCACACCACACCAGTGTAGCAGGAGGATATTCCCCTCCAACAGAGGCCCCTTTGTATATGACTTTCTTGTGTTTGGTGTGTGCGACGTCAATACATCATTCACCGCGAAAAAAATATTATTGTCACCAGACAGTATGGGAAAAGAGTTTCCTGGGTTTACTGATGACAAACTAAAACTAGAGGCATTTCACAACTATAGAAAACTCGTCGAGTATGACTTTTGACAAGTTGTTTTTGGCTAGTTCAGCTCTACAGAATTTATTTCGCCATACATTCACAGTCAAAAATGTGTGCACGATCAGGCCTGCGCATGGAATAATTTCTGCCTTCCGGCACATTGTAGGCCTATTGTAAACGTATGGTGCTGTAGACTGTGTTATTCTCTGATTTGATTGCAGTAAAAAAAATAGTGCCAATGGCACTGTGCCCGCTTGGCTTGAAGCAGTTTGGCCCCCCTAGAGACAAAGTCAGGATCAGATTTTGCCGAAAATTCTTTCCTCCAGTGTTATCCGATTGTAAAATGAGAGTTTGGTATCAAGTGTCACTGAACTCGGCCGTCTTGTTCAATTTTGAGGATTATTTTACCACAAAACCTGTTGAAAAGTACATAGGTTGACTTCATTTGATTCCAAACGACCAAGGAGGTACAATACCTCCATGCTAGGACCATCTTAATAATACCTCCATGCTAGGACCTACTAGCCTGCACTCCAAGAACAACCATTTCTTTCACACCAGTGTAGCAGGAGGATATTCCCCTCCAACAGAGGCCCCTTTGTATATGACTTTTTTGTGTTTGGCAGTGTGCGACGTCAATACATCATTCACCGCGAAAAAATATTATTGTCACCAGACAGTATGGGAAAAGAGTTCCCTGGGTTTACTGATGACAAACTAAAACTAGAGGCATTTCACAATTATAGAAAACTCGTCGAGTATGACTTTTGACAAGTTGTTTTTGGCTAGTTCAGATCTACAGAATTTATTTTGCCATACATTCACAGTCAAAAATGTATGCACGATCAGGCCTGCGCATGGAATAATTTCTGCCGTCCGGCACATTGTATTGTAAACGTATGGTGCTGTAGACTGTGTTATTCTCTGATTTGATTGCAGTAAAAACAAAAAGGGAAAGGAAAGCTGTACGACGGAGGTATAATCTTTATTATACCTCCATGACTGCACAAAGTTCGAATATACTTCCCACAACAGTTCTGTCCCTGAGAATAATGTTGGCAGGTTTCAGGATAACTCCTTCATAGGCCTAATTATGATGTGTTTCTGCTCTTCGTCTCTCAGGCATTTGTGCTCCAATTTCTGTTGGGGTAACCCGTACAGAGATACGTATTTTTGACCGCCGTACGGACTGACGCACGACAGACCACCACTCAACGACCCCAACCACAGCATAAGCCCTGCTGGGCCTTGCGGCCAAGCGGGCTAACAAAAATGGAAAGCCGGTAAAGGGAACTCCCTGGGTAATGATTTACCGGCAGGTGGGGTTATACCCGATGGTGTGATGCTATCAGAATCTTGAAATGACCTTCGAAGATGCATTACGCGGAATAATCTTGAGGGAATCATAGCAACTGAACTCCCATTTGTCTACAAATATTTTCCAACTTAACAATACAATTATCCATGTCTAGGCTAATAACTCTCATCAATTCTGCAAAGTTTCAAGGAAACTGGCCAATACAGTGAGGTTATTTAAGGCAAAATGACATTTGCCATTTTTTCCGACCACCTAGCCATCAAACTACACATTTTTCTCCATTCCACAATTGTCGACTTGGTTCTAGTCACGGATGGTTCACCACATCCACGCCTATCTACCACCCGATCCCGTTGTTTAAATGGTGGCTTAATTCTTTGTATACATGTTGTTAGTTTAGACAAAATACATAAACAATTTGTGTATAGATTCGGACGTTAGTTCAATTACAATAGGGAGGTTTCGAAATCAAGCAATAAACGTAAACGTTAACGACAATGTTATTTTTGTACCGAAATTGCAATATAAAATCTGGCTAATGTGTAGTACGAAAAATAACGTTGTCGTAAAGTTTACGTTTATCGTTTGATTTCGAAACCTCCCTAATGAGCAGGGCAAGGACGATAAGACCTCTCAGTAGATGTCCCCTCGACACAAACTTAACTTCCACACTAAAACATCAATTTTCCAACCTTGTGATGTCCTTCCACTAAAATGAATGCGAATGAA
The DNA here is from genome assembly GCA_002633025.1 of Notospermus geniculatus. Classification (NCBI taxonomy): domain Eukaryota; kingdom Metazoa; phylum Nemertea; class Pilidiophora; order Heteronemertea; family Lineidae; genus Notospermus; species Notospermus geniculatus. Next base: position 182,569 of record NMRB01000356.1, on the reverse strand, counting down.
TTAAAGAAGTGAAAATTTGAATTCTTCAGTTGGGTAAAATATGGGCTTAGTCTGCGGGTGTTTCAATCTGCCAGTACCTCAGAACAGCCAGGACTGGAGAGTAGGCCTACCGGGACACACAAAATGATAACCGTTTGTCAGTTGTTTTCCCCCAATATGGGAAGAACAGTGAGAAACGGAATGCCTGAGAAAAGTTCCAGCAGTGTTGCTTGATAGTGTTCACGGAGTGATGAGACCAGGGTTTTTTTCCGCCTTAAAATCATCAACCCGTAGGTATAACCCAGATACCGGTAAATCATGATCCATTCGGTTGTTAGTCACCTTCACCATAAAACAGGTCACCCTGTATACCTGCCGGGTTTGTTCAACTGGTTCTATAGACATGATATTTCAACACGAGGTAAAGGGCGCCGCACACCTGCGACTAAAATGGGGGCGACTACAGATGCGACTACTACGTCGCCTGCGATAATTACCTTTGAGGTCGATCAGTGATGTCATCCGTGATCCAAGGAAGCATTTGTCGCAACCGAGTCAACAAAAACTAAAAAAACTAAAAATATGCTCAGTCTCTTCTGTGGTCGCAAGGCCGGTCGCCTAGAAAATCGCTCGAAAAATCGCTAGTGTGCGGTGCCCTTTAGGTACCCAGTGCAGTGGTACGACCTACCCGACCAGGACACTTTCAATAAAAACCTAAACGCTCAGTAGGCCTACTCTGGTAGAGAAAAAAGACTTTCACATGACCTGCCTGTCCTGTTCAATTGGTTTCACAAAAATTTTATCATCAAGCAGGTAGACAGTGCCGCAGCACGACCTACCCGACCAGGCCAATTGTAACGAAAATCTAAACTCTTATGTCCCGGGTACACAACAAAGTACTTCACACACACCTGCACGGCCTGTCCAACTCATTTCAGAATATTACTACGCCGAGGCTCCTATATACAGTCGAGGTAGGTTACGATGGCCGCCCGAATGTAGCCGAGTACCTCCGAAGATGACGTCGATTGTGATATTCGGTGGCTTTTCGAAACATGGCGGATGGTTGTTTGTATTTCCAACGAAAGCCGCGCGGTGGCGTGGCTGTCTTTTTTTAAAACACCGTAGAGGCTGTTTTTATCTATTAAGTTCAGCTTTAATAAATTCCCATGTTTGCAGCCAGTTGATTAGCGCAGTGCATAGAGTGATGGGCTAGCAACCCCAATGTCGCGGGTTCGAAACTTGTTTGATCACACTCATGATTTTTTTTCTTTTTCTTCATTTTTTTCGTTTTTCTTGTTTTTTCCTTTTTTCCGAAAAGGCATATCAAGATAAGAAGAAACGTTTTGTGTTTTCGTACAAAAATATACCCGAACAGGGGAAGGTGCCAACAAACGACTGCCGGACGGTGGCCTCATTGGCCACAGTAGTCAATGCTCCGTAACTACGCCATAGGTGAGGGTGTCATTGACATGAATACATGTATTGTTGTTTGGGTTCCGTTAAGTAAGTTCAAGATAAAAAATACTGTAAACGAAAGGCCGACTCACCTAGATAACCGAGCTTCAGGCCAAGGGTGGGCGTCTTGTAGCCGTACTGGTGGGTATTCCTCTGGTGCCGTGAATTCGAAGTCCCCGCCTCCACGACTCCCGGCTAGAGGGCGCCCCGGGTCGGTAACTGCAGCCAATCAGCTTGAGCCGTGCTCCTACTACACTCTTCCCCCCATTGAATTTAGACTGAGACGAGGACGTTCGAGAGAGTTAGAGTTATGCAAGGAATCCAGTGTCAATCTGGTGACACTGGGGCATGAGAGAGGATGTGGTACAGGGGGGTAGCCTGTGTCTGGTCAGACGCAGTCCCCTACAATACAACTGTGCGCGAAGGGAGATGATTAGGCACTGGTCAGCAGCCAAGTGGGCTAGTTTCGACATTTTCCTTGTGAGTACATGAGTTGGTGGCAAAACAAGTTATATAATTGCTTTTATACAAGGAAGCAACGAGAATATAAACAAAAACGAACGAGAAGAGAAGTTAACTATGTACAGGAAGTGCAGAAGATACGCTAACTACATCTACAATTGGAAAACGTCCTCCAGGTCTGAAGAGGACAGCAGGAGAAGCAAGTTAGCGAGAATTCTCCAGTGAATTAAGCAGATGATTCGGTTCGGTGGGGAAGGGTGATACCACTGATGGGGGTTGTAGTCCGGACTGTAGATGTATTCATATACGTGCATCCACTCCTGGTCAGCGAGTGAAAACAGCGAGTTGTAGGGTTGGCCTTGTGAGCCAGGGATAAGAGATGGTGTGATACCACGAAGTGCAGGAGTTCGCACAAGTTCTGTAGTCCTAATGCCCCGGTCAGGCGCAACAGGAGTAGCTGAACGCTCGAAGCCCAGGACATCTGGACATCCGTGTCCTGGTCGCAATGGCGATGGAACCGGTTGAGGTTACCCAACTCCACACACTGCTTCCTGCAACTGAAACAAGCCGTGGCCCCCTGAACGAACCATGGGAGATGAACCCCCATCACGTGTCTTTTCAGTTTCCTAAATTCCCCAGGGCAGACAGGGCACGCGGAACCTACTGTCGGGCCAAGGGTAATCATAGCGGCCCCCTCGTCATTCTCATCGATGCCTTCTGCTTGGATGGCAACGTCCCCAAGGAATACGGTTCTCACATCGGATGGGACCTCCATGGGTTCATTCGCTCCGCTTTGATCGTTGAAGATCACCTCCCGGCCACCTGCTGGGGAATTCCCAATGGTTACCCGGATGGTCTCGTCCCCCTCGCTCTGTGTGGTCCCTTCATCCTCACTCTGGGTGGTCCCTTCAGTCTCGCTCTGAGTGGTCCCCTCACCCTCACTCTGGGTGGTCCCTTGGTGTGGTGGCTAGTGACTGGAAAAAGTATCCTATTTTTGTTATGACTCCCCTTCTTTCATTATGTAATATCTATGGACTATACAAAAACTGGTGATAATTCATGAATCATAGGGGGATCAATGGAACAATATTGGCCAGTTTGACCTAGGACACAAGTACTCTCCATTGACCATGGTAAATAAAGGTTTATTGTTGTGCTAAACTGCTTGTGGCTTACCACATTGGATAATCAACTTGGAAGCCTGTTGTGAAGAGTTGTTTGGGCTCTTCCAGAGCATAATTCCACCCACAGATCACAGAATCTTCTTGCTTCATTTCCTGTCAATCTGAGATGAATAAATCAAAACTAAGCATTGGGGATTTTTCTTTGAAGCGTTCTTCAAGCCACTGCGAAAACAGAGACAATAAATCCTATTTTTTCCACCATTTCTAGCCATCTAAAAAAACCATTGTTTCAAATTAATGGGTAACAGTTGACAAAAATAATTTTTTCTTCCTGATGTTATCAATCACTTCACAAGAGATATAATATGTGCGAATTTGAAGCTAATCGAAGTCACCGTCTCTGAGATACACACTTTGTGCAGGTTAGTCTCTTAGGTGCTCATCCCCTTTATTCAAACTGTACAGGAAATCCATCAGATCTGACGGACGCTTTACTGGAGGACAAAGTCCCTAAATCTGAAAGGGATCCTGACAGGCCTCCTCCTGTCAGAACGAGTTACTGATCCAGCCTCGACTGCTGGAGCTGGCCCCGATTCATCATGTTCGCGATTTCCTCCTACTGATTCCTCATCTGGGTGCCCGCCAACCACTACGTCATCTCCATGGGGCAGCAAGGTGTCCGAGGCCGAATCCGCATCGTCTCCGTACAGTAGAGTTGCGTCAGGGTCATCCATTCCAAGGTTATCGAGAAGATCACTCGCTTCATCCCCATAGAGCAGGGTTGTGTCAGGGTCATCTGCTTCAGGACCGATAGGGAGATCGCTCGCTTCCCCGGAGTCACTTCCCTCTGCTTCCTGCTGACAATGAGCGCTTGACCGGTCTTCTGTTTCATCCCCTTCACTGGACCGTCCCTCCTGGAGCAAGGAGCCATCGCCGGGGCCCAGAATCCGATGTCGCTCCCGGAGCAACCATACAGGAAGAGAGGAATCACGGCAGAGCTTCAAACGATCATGATGAACCACGCTCGTTTTTCTCCGCTTTAACAAGGCGTAAAGTGGGTGCCTGGCTCTCACCACCAAATAGGGGCCACAGAAGGGAGACCGCAGTTTGGTACTCTGCCCAACTTTCGTGGAGGAATCCCGTTTGTAAACAACGTCTCCCACGCTGAATCTCCTCTCATACGATCTTGTGTCGTAATCCCTTTTTCCTCGTTTCTGGCTAGTCTGGAGCCTAATTCTGGCCAGTTCATGTGACCTAGCAAGCGCCGAGATGATCTTTTGCACCCACTCCACTGGCTCCTGGGGACCTCGATTAGCCGAGGGCACCCCAACCATCAGGTCGGCTGGTTGAAGCACTTCCCTCCCCAGCATCAGCATATTCGGGGTGAACCCCGTCTCCCGGTGCACCGCAGAGTGGAGAGCCATAGACAGCAGTGGTAAATGTTGGTCCCAATCACGATCGTCGCCGTCGAGGAAACACCTTATCATCTGGAGGACCACCCGATTATATCTCTCCACTTGTCCATTGCTCGCGGGGTGGTAAGGCGTAGTCCTAGTTTTGGCTATCTCAAGAGCTTCACAAAATGCCTTGAATAAGTTTCCCTCAAAATTCCTCCCCTGGTCAGTGTGAATTTGCAGTGGACAACCAAATGTTGTGACGAAGTGTGTCATGAACTGATAGGCCACGGTCTCCGCCGCCTGGTCAGGTACGGCTGCCATCTCTACCCACTTCGAGAACTGGTCTATCATCATCAACACATATTTCTTCCCGGCGTTGCTCCTCCTAAAGGGACCCAATATGTCTACGTGGACTCGTTCCATTGGGTACCCAGCGTGGTACTGACCAAGAGATGCTCTTGCCGCATGGGAGGGCTTCTTGTTCCGATTGCAGATTGCGCAGGACTGCACAAACCGTTGTATCTCGTCACTCATATTGTACCACATGTAATTGGCTTTGGCACGAGCGATGGTTTTATCCCTCCCCAAATGTCCTGATGACTTCAGTGAGTGGATGGAGTGGAGAACCTGCTCCTTTAACTCCTGGGGAACCAGCAGACAAAGTCGGCTGTCTGTGGAGGACTCCCTCAAATAAAAGAGGACCCCATCCCTGACACGCAGCTGAGAACGGCACATCCACAGGGATTTGGTGGCGGGACTAGCGAGGAATAGCTCATGCTGACCTGGCTCCCCCTGCAGCCAACCGAAAATGGGTTTCAGGTTTGGGTCCTTCAGTTGTTGATCCCTGAGCTCTGGTGCACTCAGCCCGACCATCCAATTAGCCCCATCTGTTGAAGTCACATCTCCAGCTGAGTCCAACAATGTGGTCTCCACCTCATCAGTCGACGACCCTTGAGCGGCCGACACAGCAACCCTCACCTCACGGACAGCTAGAGGAACCACGTCATCCACATCCTCCTCGAATCTTGCCCAGGTATGATGCATCTTCTGGCAAAAGTGACATCCCCCACAGGGCAAATTCTCTACGCGGGCTCCAGCATGATAACAGTCGCACTCCTGCGACTCCAAAGGAATACGGGAGAGTCCATCCGCATTTTGATGCAAGTTCCCCGCTCTGTGGATAACCTTCATGTTATACTGGCTCAGCTCCTCCATCCATCGAGCTAACTGCCCCTCCAGGTGGCGGAATCGCATTAGCCACACAAGACAATTGTGGTCCGTCCTAATCAGGAACGGACGCCCCAACAGGTAATGACGGAAATGGCGGGTGAACATGACAATGGACAAGAGCTCCTTCCGAGTGGTGCAATACCTCCTCTGAAGTTTTGTGAGTGTAGCACTAGCATATGCGATAACTCTGATCTTTTCGTCCTGAACCTGGGACAGCTCTGCACCAATGGCCCGATCCGAAGCGTCCACATCAAGAATAAACTCCCCGTCCTTCGTGGGATAAGCGAGACATGGAGCCTCGGTTAACGCCCCTTTCAACGCCTTGAAAGCCTCCTCATCTCGGACCGTCCATTCCCATTGGACCTTTGGTGAAGTAAGGCGGTAAAGTCCCGAGGCGACTTCCGCAAAATGGGAGATATGATCCCGGTGGTAGTTAGCGAATCCGAGGAACTGGAGCAGCTCTGTCCGGTTCCGTGGAGTCGGCCACTCCCGCACTGCCTTTGCTTTGTTCGGTGCAATGGAAACGCCATCCTTGTTCACCACCTTCCCAAGAAACTCCACCTCCACCCGGAAAAGGTTGCATTTGCTGGGTTTGAGCTTCAAATTATATTCTCTCATCCTAAGAAAAACCAAGCGGAGATTACTAAGGGCATCCTCAAAGGTCCGGCCTAACACAATGATGTCATCGATGAAAACGAGAGCCTGTTTCCACGTAAGCCCACGCAGCACTAACTCCATCGCCCTCTGGAAGGTGGCGGGCGCGTTGCAGAGGCCAAAAGGCATCCGAATGTGCTCAAACAGGCCATACCTGGTGGTGAAGGCGGACTTTGTAATACTCTCCTCCTCCAAAGGAATTTGATAATAACCACAAGCGAGGTCCAGACACGAGAAGAACGTGCTGCCCTGTAGTGTATCCAGGCAATCCTCAATCAACGGCAATGGAAAGTTATCCTTGACAGTGACGTCGTTCAAGGCCCGATAATCAAGACAGTAACGGAGGGAACCATCCTTTTTCTTCACAAACACCGGAGCCGCCGCCCACTGTGATGCACTTGGTCTGATGATCCCACGTTCAAGGAGTTTATCCAGATGCGCCTTCTCCTGGTCCTGGAAATGCACTGGTGTCCTACGTCCCTTGAGTTTAATTGGAGGAGCATCCCCTGTCTTGATGCTGTGTTCGACGCCTGTCATGCATCCCAAATCGATGTCATCCTTGGCAAAGCTATCTTTAAACTCCAGCAAAAGATTCCCAATCTGAATCTGCTGCTCAAGCGTACGACCCTCACAGGAACGTTTATACAAGTCCTGGAGATAGGCTGGCATGGCATCCTCTATCATAGCGTGCTGCTCCTCCAGAGGAGAACCAGGGCGCTGCAGGCCTACTAGGCCAACGGTCAATGCATCCCTCTCTTCCACGATTTCTTCCACCAGACTGGCCACGGCGATGTTATGTCCTCGTCGCAGACAGACAGGGCTAGTTGTATCGTTGATCACCTGAAGGATAACTTCCGGGCCCTGGACTATGGTTGAGGCCACCAAGACCTTCCGACATCTCCGAGTTGGCTCCACGACAAGGGTAGAGCCCACCGATGGGGCCTCCTGGAGTTTTGCCTTGATAACGGACACGGAGTTAGGTTTGAAAGTTATCGTTCGATCCAAGACCACCCGGCTAACGTAGAAATCCTCCCCCTCCTGATTCCGTTTACAAATTGCTGGTAGACTCTGCCCTGCGATGGAGAGAACATTATCCTGGAGATCTATGATACAACGCTTATCTTTCAGGAAATCCAATCCCAGGATCATTGAGTCCCTCATGGGAGTCACATAAACCCTCCAAGGATAAGATTGGCGCCCCAGGGTGATGCTGAGCTCCTCTACTTCCCAAGCTTGTATTAAATGTCCTCCGAGCCCCTTAAGAAAGACAGGTTTCAGATCTTGGAGGGGAGTTACCCCCGGTAGGGCCTGGTAACAAGACATACTCAAGAGGCTGACCATGGCAGCCGTGTCAACAACCGCCTGGCAAGCCGAGTCATTAACTCCCACAGATACCACTAGGCTGAGCCCTTCGCACCTATGGACACAACGTTCAGGAGGAGAGTCCCCAGATATGGTGGGACCTTCACCAACTAATAACCCAAGTGAAATGCTGCTGTCTCCTGTTACATCTTCCCCAGAGATGGAGGAAGCCCCGCGAAGATTGATATCAGGATTTAAGGGTGCAGTGCGACCACGAGATTGTTGGGGGACTAGGCATTGGTCGCCGTGCCCAGTCCTTGAGAGTTTAACGGCTGAGACGTGGCGGGTGAACCTGACCTATGGCTATCCGCTGATGAGCTGCGGTCCCTTCTGGTGGGACATTCCCTGGCCATATGACCAAAACCTTGGCACTTATAGCATCTGATGCTGTTGGCTGTCCGTGAGCGAGGGGGTGACGCAGCTGGGGATGACAACTTCTTTCTCTCCGGCCTCTGCACCAACTGCTCCAAACTTTCTAATTTGGCCTTCAGGGCATCCACTTCACTCACTGGCGGTTCTTTCTTTGGCTCATCCTTCCAGGACACTTGGCGCAAACGGAAGTCCTTCTCCTTCCTATGACCGAAGATGGCGGCGGTATTGTCTTGCACCTCCTTCACGTACTTCATCGCCTTCCGAAGAGAGGAAGGCTTCATGTACATGGCCTGCAAGGCGGCGGGTTTGTCCCTAATTCCCTCCAGAAAATACTCGGCAGCATCCTGATCGATAGGGTGACTTGGGTCCTTCTGGTGGGCATCCTGAATAAGGAAGAGCACCCTTTGTCCGAACTCCTCCAAGGATTCGTCCTCCCGCTGGCTGACGGCACGCAGCTTCCGCTTTGCGATGGCAGGATCATGTCTTTTCCCAAACCTGCTTTGCAACCTCTTCTTCAGATCCTTGAAGGTCCGGCAATCCACGCGATTGGCGTACAAAGCTGCTTGGCCTTGCAGACTCTGATGAAGGCGTTTGAACTTCTTCCGTTCACTCCAAGAGCCAGCCTTGGCAATTCTCTTGAATTGCAAGATGAAACCATCCCAGATGTCCTTTGATTCACCCTTGAATATCGGCATCTTCGGGGGCGGAGGACTTTTACTTCGGCGTTTCCTGCGCCTCCTCTTCTTCTCATCACCCGTGCTGCTAGTTGACGAACCAGCAGGCTTATTCCTGGTTCGCCGCCTCCTGTGTTTCCTCTTCTTGTCATCATCCGAGCTGCCGGCTGAGAAATTGGTTGACAGACTTGAACTGGAGGAATCATCACTCGACTCTGACGAAGAAGGTGAGGGTCGCCTTTTCCTTCTTCCGTGTAATCTCTTAGGCGTAGACTTTGATTCCGATTCCCTCTTGCCCCTGGCTGATGTACCACGTCTCCAACTGGAACCTTTCTCATCCGAATCCTCCCAGCTTCCCCGTCTACTACGGTGACCCCCCTCAACCGAATCCTCTTCACTTCCCCTCTTTTCCTTGGAGCGATGACGGAACTTGTTTCCAAGTCTTCTTTTCTCCGATCTGGTGAGGCCCTCAGCTCCCTCGCCTTTATCAGCCTGACTAGAGTGCCTGGTAGAGGGACCATATCTGCTCCTGCTACGACCGGATATGGTCGCGTCCCTTTCATGAGGCCCCTCCTGCTGAGTGATCCTCGGTCGGTAACGGGAATCGCGAGGCATGACGTTACCCAGCCTTAACTCCTCAATGATTCCCTGACCCTCTCGTGGTTTAGGCTCACTTGGAGACTTTCCTTCCTTGTTCCCTGCCATGACACCGGGCGATGCAGCCGCACCCGCAACAAACATCTCATGATGATAGACCGGAGCCTTTTCTTCCTCCAAATCCACTCCTGACCCCCACTCATCTGCCTTCGGTCGCATCCTCAACTCCCTGAGTTCACATTCCAATTTTTGGAGCTCTTGTCGCAGCTCACGGCTTTCATCCTCCCTGGCAATCACCGCTAACTGCGCACCTTGCAATTCCTCGTGGAGGCGGATGTTCTCTATCTGCTTCTCATACAATTTCGAATGCGACTCTTTGATTTCTTTCCGCTGCTTATCGACCGTTGTCTTGCGGGCTTTCAAGTCCAACTCCAAGCGAGAAATATCTTCCTCCGCTCGACATAATTCTTCCTGCACCGTTTCCAGGTCAGAACTGACCTGACGTAGCTCAAGCAAACTAGCTCGTCTCTTCTCCCTGGAATTTTTAAGGTCAAGCGTTCTCTTCTCCAGGCGCATCTGAACCTTATTCAGAGCAACACCCCGCTCGGAGAGTTGCTGCTTCAATCTTGTATTAATCGCCAACAGATTTCCATGGTTTTCCTTTTCCATTCCTTCTCCCCCAACCTTAAAAACATCGCCGTCATCTGTACTATCACCGCTCACACTAACATCTTCCCAAGAGTCAGCTACCTTTTGCTTTGGACGCACCCCTGACTTGTCATCACCCACGACTTGTTCCTCATTTCCTTCATCACCATCAGCAGAACCTTTCGGCTGTGTACCAGGTGGAAACTGGACTTCAGTCGGAGATTGCACTTCTACGGCACCATCACCAAAGGTTATCTGGTTTGACTTCAACCATTCCCGCCATTGCTCTATTGGAGGACCATCTACCACGCTCATGATATTTGTGATGTCCAGATGAAAAGCTTCTCGTGCCGTTATAATTTTCCGAGAGCGGGCATCTCCTATACCCGGGAGCGACTTCAACTCATCCAAAGATGCCGTATTAACATCAACAGTACCCATCATGTAAGTATTGAATGTCAGTACGCAAACGTAAACTAAATTGGCCTATTTTTACGCAAATAGTTCCAGTAATTCAAACTGGAAGTAACTACTAATATCCAAACTCAATCGGGCAAAAATCCCCCAAAAAGAATACGTCATTGACTGATTATTCAGAAAAATCAATAGATCAATAAGAGGTAACCATAGCAACGCCCAAACTCAATCGGGCAAAACCGCGTGCGTGAACACAGAACTATTACTCAACTTTTTAATTGGATTAATCCCACTGACTAATTACGTATGTGTTATACTCTGTATACGTATAGCCCAAACCTAATCAGGCGAAACTACGCAACAGAA
>NMRB01000356.1:132803-146119 GCA_002633025.1 Notospermus geniculatus | reverse complement strand
TAGGTGTTGACGGTGTGTCATGAAAATAATTCCTGTACATTTTCTACAGGAAAATGACACAAAAGTTGTTGCTTTTATCGCCACCGTACCTCTTCACTTAAAAAAAAGGAATGGGTTTAAAAGAACATTTTATCTACTACACGATGATGTAAGTTTTGCTGTCGGGCGACCAACACAAGTGATTCATTTCCACGCCAGAAATAAATGGAAACTAAGAAATAAATGTAACGTAAGAAAAAAGAGACTCGGTACAACCGCTCGCAGCGCCACGTCGTGACGTTAGTGTGCGGGTTCCCCATTGGTATCTCCTGGTACAAAGTATGCATGATAGTAGGCCTATTATTCTGCTTGCAGAGGGAATTATTTTTCCTGGTCGTCATTGTTTACAGTTGGAGGAAAGTTGTTTTTCAACCTATGACCTATACCAGGATGTTCAAACCCACCAACATAATGAATGTTGATCTAGGTCATCTAGGCCTATGTATAGTTTCACACAATCAGAATTCCCGGAAGCTGGGCATTTATTAAATAAATCTTGATAGGCCTACCGGATATGTTTTTATTAGTGGTTGCTGGAGTTTTCTTAATGTGGTTAGCCACATTTGAAAGATCTCCAGCGCAACTAAGATACCCCGACTATACGTACGGCGCGCGTTTGTCAGAAAATTATTTTACTTTCTCTAAAGGGTGTTTCGGAAAAAAAACGTGTCATCTCCAAAATGTCCCCTAAAACTAAAACTCAGAAAGATTTGGAGCTATAAATTTGTAGGCACGTAGAGTGGGATGTAAATAACTGCCCTTGAAATTTTTCCTCTGATTGCTTTATGCATGACTGCACAAGAGGCCTTTACCTGAATGGGTTGAAAATGGTGCAAAAACCAAATAATATGAAATAGAAATAGGGTTTCTAAGGTGAAAGACATTGCTTCCTACCAGAATCGAACCCACGAACCCTCGCATAAGGCATCAATCGCCAGCACTAAGGGGCAGCACGCCTTAAACCACTAGGCCAAATCCCCGTCTTCAAAAAGATGGTTCAATGGCCCATGTTTAAATGAGGCGTCCCTCAGTACCCTGCGAGTAGTCCAAAATAATCTCCGAACCCCAACAGTTTTATGTTATGCGAGGGGTCACAAATAAAGGAGATACAAGTAAAGAATATGAAATAGAAATAGGGTTTCTAAGGTGAAAGACATTGCTTCCTACCAGAATCGAACCCACGAACCCTCGCATAAGGCATCAATCGCCAGCACTAAGGGGCAGCACGCCTTAAACCACTAGGCCAAATCCCCGTCTTCAAAAAGATGGTTCAATGGCCCATGTTTAAATGAGGCGTCCCTCAGTACCCTGCGAGTAGTCCAAAATAATCTCCGAACCCCAACAGTTTTATGTTATGCGAGGGGTCACAAATAAAGGAGATACAAGTAAAGAATATGAAATAGAAATAGGGTTTCTAAGGTGAAAGACATTGCTTCCTACTAGAATCGAACCCACGAACCCTCGCATAAGGCATCAATCGCCAGCACTAAGGGGCAGCACGCCTTAAACCACTAGGCCAAATCCCCATCTTCAAAAAGATGGTTCAATGGCCCATGTTTAAACGAGGCGTCCCTCAGTACCCTGCGAGTAGTCCAAACAATCTCCGAACCCCAACAGTTTTATGTTATGCGAGGAGTCACAAATAAAGGAGATACAAGTAAAGAATATGAAATAGAAATAGGGTTTCTAAGGTGAAAGACAAATGGTGCAAAAATCCATTGTGTGGATTTCATGTCGGAGGACGCTTATGGAGGGTTAAATCCAGCAAAAATTACCTTTTGTACCTAAGAAATGCAATAAATGTTTTGTTTTAGGGTGATGTGTGTGTATCATAATGGAATTGCCAAGGCATTGTCCATTGTTGGTTTTTACACCGCTATGAACCCATTCTGGTAAAGGCCTCTTGTTCAGTCATGCATGAAGCAATCAGAGCAAAAATTTCAAGAGCAGTCATTTACATCCCGCTCTTCGTCCCTACAAATTTATAGCCCCAAATCTTTCTGGGCTTTAGCTTTATGGAACACTTTGGAGATGACACGTTTTTTTCTGAAACACCCTGTAGATTCATGTACAGTGTTAATAATTCGACGTTTAAATGTCAATATTTCGAAAACTACTGGGGCTATTTTATAAATTAAATTGGATCTAAGAGGAAGTTTTGACGGCAACGTTTCATCATTACAATTGTAATTATCAGAAAATATCATGATTGCGAAATCACTCATTTAAAAACCCTCAGAAAAAATTCCTCTTTTGATATTTTGCAAAACATGCAATACATGTATTTTCATCTAAGAAACTTCAATCAGCTTCAAAATTGCATAGGTGTATGTTTTGAGCATGGTTTTGTCTCCTGTAATGAAAATACTTGGGGGAAAAACTAAAATATCGAAATATCAAAATTGTTATATCTCGGCGACCAGTCATCAGGCTTTCCCCGTTCAAGTGGTGGAAATTATGAGGCAACCAACTCCATGCCTGAGAAAACGCCTGGAATAACGACATTCTTTGAGATTTTACAAGTTATAAGCAAAACGGACTTCAGTTGGATACAAATCGAATCCAGACTTCAATAGGACAACCTCCTCATAACCATCCACTACCCCAGCTACAAACAGGAGTATACAAATAAATATTTGGGGTTAACGGCCATAAACACTTGACACTGATATGGGCGGTTATTTCCGCAAAAAGCAGTCTCAGGTTTTTCATTTTAGCACGGAATTTCCATGTAGACAGCGCGCAAGTAGCGGGAAGCATCTTCAAAAGCAAGATTTATTATGTTTATCGGAGGTTTTGTATGCAGACCCCGTTTGGATGATCTGATCCAACAACTAAATGACCGATTCTCTGGAAAGTTCCAACGTTGTTCAGGCGCTCTATCTCCTACCCATGAATGTTGGTGAGGCAGGCAAAGAGTCTTCTGGACGCATTCTCCAGCACTACCAGGACAACATTCCAAGTCGGGCATCATTTAATCAGGAGTTGAAACTTTGGGCACTGCACTGGTCTAGCGAGAGTCAGAAACCATCTACAATATCGGACAACTTGAAGGCCGTTGAGGCAAGCTATTTGCGCCAGATGTTTCCAAATACATGTATAAGCCGCATTCTTCAGATGTTACTTACTGTTGCAGCCGCAAGCGCGTCCGTTGAGAGGGCCAGTCCCAACCTCGTTCCCAGGGCTCGTTCGCTTTCTGACAACATGGCAAACGCTTCCAACCCCTGGAATCAGCTTTGGTTTTTAAAACCGGGATCTTTGGTCTAAGTAGGTTGCAGCACGAGTCAAAACAATTAATCTAAAATACTTATTTGTGCTTTTTTTAAAACATTCTTTTTACAAAAATCTTCAAACCTTGATATTGGTAACCTTTTAATTTGATCCAAAATAGTTTGAAAATGTGTTTGGGTATATTCTTGGGTACATTTGACGGTTTCCTGTCAACCAATCAAATCCATTAAAACTAAAGCTGATTCCAGAAAGCGAACGACCCCTGGGTACGAGGTTGGGCCTGTTCGGCACTGAGATTTGTAAAAAAGTGACTTCAGAAGTATGATGACAGAGGAGCGCTTGAACGCTCTGGTCCTGTTGTATATCCACCGGGATGTTGTATATCCATCGGGATATCAAGCTTGACGTGAATAAGATCATTGACATGTATGCAAACAGATGTCCGCACAGGATGCTGTTTTTGAATCCACTTCATGAGGTAAATTTGTGTGACATTTCACTGTAGCATTTTTGTCTTTGGCCCATATTCTAGAAGCCTCCTTAACTCTAAGGTCCACTTTAAGCTTTTGTATTCTGCCCTGCAAGCAATAGCTAAAGGTAGACCTTAGAGTTAAGGAAGCTTCTAGAATACGGCCCTTTATTTTCCCATGGTTGATGTTTCTTATGCTGTGTACTGAAACTGAAATTGGTTGACTGAACTCTGCATTAGTGTACTGTCACATCAAAACTGACTGAATTATGTGATAATAGGGCTGTTTAGACGACAGGCAAAAATCCACATGCGATCCGATCGAATCCGATTGTGGTTCAAAACTCTTGCGTGTAAACGCTACCAAATGTGGTCCAATGTGGATTTAAAACGGCCGCGAATCCACATTGGACCGCATTGGACCACATACGACTACATTCAAATCTCGTCTGAACACAAATGAGACCCGATGCGGGTCTATCTGATCCAATCGGATCGAATCTGAATGTGTTTTTTTTGGCTTGTCGTCTAAACGGCCCTACTAAGTCGTTCTCGGGGTCTTGATGTTTCTTTTACTGAATACAGTTGAGTTACCTTCCGGTAATTGTTTGATGCTTCAGCTGTTAAAAGTATGTATGTCAAATTTTGGAACCTGATTGTTCGCTGTCGTGTGGGCTGCCGTCTTGATCCCTTAGCCCAGTCAGTAGTATATTAATTTGCAATTTTCGTTGGCGTTATGTCATTCAGAAGGCGGTTTTCCAAGCACCGACGGGACCTAGATTTGCGTTCCCAAATGCCGGAAAATCGCGTTCCAAGGCTTCTAGATTTCAAAATTTCACCCTTAAGTTGTGAAGGCATGTAGGGGGTGCAATATTTGATTTGGAGACGTGTTGGATCACCCTTGAGTAGCGAAGGCATAGGATTGCCGTAGTCATTACATTTACATCCCTTCGGCTCCACCGACCCATTTAACCCCTCTGAAATGCGTTTCAGAGGGGTCTAGATAAGAGATCTAAGATGTTGATTTTGCATAATCCTATTGTTTTCCTTCTCTACCTAATTTATAACAAAATGGAAAATAGGTTGTTGCCTTGCCGGAAAGTTATGCAGTTGAACAGAGAATTCTTTGTTATATCAAAAAATGCTTTAAATTTTCAAATCCGATGAAAATTAACGACTTTACAAATGCTTAATTTGTAGCCTGTTTGGGCCGTAACCATTATGCATTCCCCCTTGCCTTGATACACATGATTGGTTAATCTGCCCTACTTTAGAGGATTGGAATGGCTCACTTATAACCAGAGGGGTGCAAAGTGCAATTAGGTCAGTGGCTCAGATTAACCAGGTGATGTAAGGTCAAGGTGGGAGGAAGGTGTATTTCTGCAACATATTTTCTGAGGCCCTGTTTACCTAATGGTTTATTTATTGGTGTGTTGGCTCACCGTTGAGTAGTGAAGGCATGTGTGATGGCCATAGTCTGTTTAGCGGTGTGTTGGACATGGATTGCCATATTTGATTTAGAGGTGTGTGGGATCACCATTGACTAAGCGAAGGCATGTAGAATTGCAATATTTGATTTTGGCGTGTGGGATCACCATTGATTGAGTGAGTAGTGAAGGCATGTACGATTGCCGTAGTCTGTTAGTGGTGCCTATGAACACCTTTGAGTAGTGGAGTCATGTATACGAATGCCATAGTAGTGGTGTGTTGGATCACCCCTCCTGTTGGAATGCGTGGGTGCCCTCCATGGATCGTGGAAGAATTTGTTTTGGCTTGCCGATGATACATGCATTGTGTGTATGGTACTTTGGGGTTTATGGTTGAGCTTCACCCTCACCACCTTGAAAAGACTAGTGTCCAGTCCAACCTATATTATAGCCAGTGGCAATACCAAGGCTTGACTATTATGTCGAAATCTTACCTGACAAATTGGCCGCCATCCTTTTCATTACTTGGGAAGTTCAACGCGCTGTTATAGCGTGACTAACCCTTCGTCAGGTAAGTAACATGCTTCAACTCATTCATTTATGTGTAACAACAGTCTCAATGCCTAATTGGTAAATCAATTATCCAGTGTGATGGACGTCATGTTTAGTCACACGTCAGTCTAAGATATGGGGAAATAGAAAACCCTGACCAACGCGCAACTGGCACAGACGCCCGATCGTAGGATGCCAAGGAGAACATTTCTCTTCTCTTCAGTATAGAGTTTCGGACGTCCAATCCTACCAGGAGGGAACACCTGTCCCTGACCTGCACTGCAGCCCGACCACCCAGTTTCCAAAATCAGACTGATCAAGGTGGACTACGTGCTTAAAATATTATTTCAGGAGTGCAAGCGCCCTCTTATGGCATTATAGCTACTCATCAAACAGTAGTGGACGATATTAAGGATAAGCAAGTATCCAATGTGATGGACGTCATTGCAGTCACACGTCCGTCAAAGATAATGGGGAAACGGAGAACTCCCCCATCGCCCAGGAATGGCTGACAAGACACCACAGCGCATGACTGGCAAGAAATCCCAATTATTGTTTCCTGTAACACCCCAATTAAATAGATAGATTTGAACAGTCCTGTCGAGCATGCATTGACACGCGATCATCATCAAATTCGCTACCATGAGTTAGTGCTGTGGTATACGGTGTACATGTACGTTGATCGCGTCTGTAAACCTATAAACCGCGTTGCCTTAAAGGGCCTCTAGAGGCAGCTCGCTATTCGGATACTAACAGTACTTCTAATATGCAACAGGTGGCGCTAGCAACCACGAACTCGTGAATTATGAATCATATGTTGACACTGATGAAATATTACTTCAAAAATGATGCCCAAGTTGGATCCTCATGCCACAAATTCTGTGTTAGTAATCATATCAATATCCGCCAAAAAGCTGCCTCTAGAGGCCCTTTAAGGTCAAAGGTTTCGTCGGCTGCCACGATATAGAAAACGAATTGCATCCAGTGGCACCTAAAACACTGGCAGCATTTCTTTATCATTCTTTTCGAAATTTTACAAACTTATAAAACATCACTTTTATTTCATTTTGGTAGATCTTTAGAGTTGAGGCATAAATCAGAAAGTTAAAACTGTAATTCATCATAGCAATGGATGTGGTGAGTGTACCAACTGTATACAATACATCAATTTCTTGTTGAGTGTAGTTTGTGAAATACTGCAAGTAGTCAAAATAAACCCAGACGGATATATGGGGAGCTGTACCCCCGATGTACAACAGACAAACAAGAAGTAGGCTAACCTGGCTGTTGCGCTCTTGTTTGTGATCACGACCATCAGTCCTGATTGAAGAACTCTCCTCAGCTGCTCGGTGGAGACCAGTTATGATCAAAATGCTGAATGTTAGAATGAGCAAACAAGGCAGGATATGTGGAAGAAGGAACTCCACTATCTGAACCAGGCAGTACATTTCGATCATCGATAGGTATGGGGCATAGAAATAACAAACAGTGGCATTCACACCACTGATATGATGTAAATTGTAATACACCAAGATTGTAATGTTCAGTATGATAATTAAAACAAAGGTTGTGATTAGAGTCGAATGTCGTCTGCTCCTGGTAAACAAAAGGTGGACTTTCAAAGGTCGCCAAACGCCAAAGCACCTCTCAAATGAAAAAAGTACAAGAATATACGACGACATGTACGCAGCACTGCGATATACATAATGCACGACTTTGCACAGAATCTTGGGTGCTAAAGAGAAACGGGGCTCTATGAAGAAATACCCCCATGATTCTTCCAACAGACCTGTCACAGTCCAGGAGTAGGCTCCGTAAAGAAGGGTGATGAGATCAGCGTAGGCCAGTGGTGTCAGATACGTGACTGTCACGACATCTCGCTTCTTGCACCTCGCGAAGACGACAATGGACAAGATGTTTCCCATTATACCGACGATTACGATGAATCCCATGCCGTACCTGTTGGTAAAAGTAGTGATTTTGCGGATCACCTCCAAAAGCACTGATGAGCCGTGGTGACCCTCCGTTGGGTCGTATTTTGCGGTTTCTGTATCATTCATCTCGGCACAATGAAGTTTTGGTGTTCAGCTGTCAAGTTTGTGGTGCAGGGTCTCGATAAGTGAGCATGTACCTTTGTCTTCTTCCCCTTCTATCGTCTTTCTCTAGGTATTTTATGATGGAGATATGGCAACGTTCTTCAACCTACGGGCATCGGCCCGATTATACAAGGTGGTGCCCAAACAAACGGATAAGCATACTTCCACCACACTCAGTCCCAAACCACTGCTATGATTGGATAGAGAATTTTTCTAAAAGAAAAAAAAGACCAAGATACCTCGATTCAGACCGGTAGTTTCACTTCCAGAGCCATTTGTGTGAAGCAAAGTCAGTGGTCCTTATTAGCTAACTTTACCTGTGAACCGGAAATTCAGCGTGACTGCCAAAGAGGCTTAGTTGTTACGCAACAATGCTCAAGTTTGATTTTCCTGTTTTACATCTACACTGTACCTGTACTTCATTTTTTGTTTCACCTAGTCCACATGAAAATCCTTTTGTCAGTTACAAAGCTACGCTGTTGTGTATGCTCTTGATTGTTCTGTATGGAACATTTCACCACGGACCTCAACCTTGCTTTACAAAATAGGGTCTGAAGCTTGACCCACTGGACCGAATCGGGATATCTTGGTGTCTTCTTTCTTCTAGAAAGATTCTCCATCCAATGCCATCAGTAGTTTTGGGGTCTAGGTACTGGAAGTACGCCTGTCCGTTTTTTTACCACCCTGTATTGTGTAGCATTTTGCTAGAGATTACTTCTGATGCAGAATGCTCTACTTCACATTCGAATATCCGGACTCCCTATCTTTGAATAGGCTTTCAGTACACGGCTGGATCGTTAAAAGATGTTGCCCGCGTTCCACAGAAAGCAGCTTCATCGATAGCGATCACACGACATATTTAGCTCGTCAATGCGGTACGTCATTTAATTTTATGCAACCCTTGTCGCGTCTATTTCTGGATTCAAATGTTAGTCGTATTGATGCCTCTTGTTGTTTTTCAAAAGTTACCGTCTAAAATAGATGTTAACATCTCGCTCAATCACACCAAGATAGATATTTGCCGCAAGCGTAATCATGTTCATTTTTGTGTTGGGTCGTCGCGTATCTACGCCCTTATTTGTCGCTCAAGATTTTCCGGCGATTTTCGTGTATGCATGTTTGTTCCAGCCAGAACTTCGGCATTTCGTGCCAGATTTTAATGACACTTGGCTAGTAGGTTCAGGAAATGATGTCGTTCTTAGTAAATGAGTTTTTTTTAAAATTTGAATTGCTTCGGTAAGTTTGCGTTTGTTATCTCTCTCTAAGCATAGAGAGATATTACAAACGCAAACTTACCGAAGCAATTCAAATCAAAAGGCATAGCCCAGGAATTAACAGAGACAATGCTCTATTCATTCCCAGTGCATATGACTGTTTGATCAAGTGATATTGCAATTCAAACTAGAGAACTGTTATCCTGTATGAAACATTTAGTGTGTCATTTAGCCACCTGAAGACGACCAGGGAACACTGGTAGAAATGTTGTGTATATTATACTATAAGAAGGAGAACCAAAAAACTTTGTGTAGTGTATTTTCGAGCCCTTCTTAGAATGCCATTCAAGAAACTTAAGATATATCTGTAGCCGCGGTTGCTTTTCTCGAAAGTCTGCATGTCCACCAAATCTGCTTGCCTTTGTTGATCAATGTAAGAGACCATTGTTTTTCTGAATTAGAATTTTTAATGGCAGATTTATAATATGCAGCTGATAAGTTGGTTGATTTTGGAGGAACTTTTTAACATCCTCACATTTTATACGCACCCTCTTACTTTCTTTGGCTTTCCTCCAAATATTTTGTAAACTGGAGTATGCAACAGGGCTTTCAGGATCATAGTACAATTCTCTGAGGTATTGTTCTTTGGTATCCAACTTTGTTGACGCTTCTCGGGCCATTTATTTTGGAATTATTCCATGGCAATTAGATTTTTTTTTTCTTGTGGGTGTTTCGGCACGATTCTTGGTGGCTCACCTTCACTTCTTATTTCTTTCTTCGGGGATTTAAATTTTCTAAACCCAACAACTAGCAACGCCGCTAGGCCTAAAGTAATGAGCAAAAATAAGTAGCTTTTTCTCAGTGCTTCGATCTTCGGTGCAGGCCCGTAGCAGCCCTCTGATGAGTGGGGGGGAGGGGGGCCCTGGCAGGGCCGGATCCAGGGTTGACAGAAAGGGGGCGTAGCTCGACGGTGCGCTGAGCATGGAAAAGGAAGTGGGTGCTCCCCCAGAAAAATTTGACAATTTTAAGTGCTTTAGATGCATTTTCCTGGGATCTGAGAGCAAAAATATGGGCATATAAAATGAACATTTGGGCCAAGGTAAAAGTGGGGGCCCGGGACCCCCCGGCTCCCCGGCTCCTACGGGCCTGCGGTGCTGTTCGACTCCGTGCTTCGACCTTCGGCGGCATCAGTTCTGTCTTCAGCATTTCGGTCCTCGGTAGTTTGGTGTCCCTCAAGTAATTTTAATTTATTCTTTTTAAACTCCTGAGACCTCTTCCCCAATTGTCTGCTTCAAGCAATTTGTTTTTCCCACCTTTGTTTCTTTGGCGGGGAAATGGTGACAGACTTGATGCGATTCTCAGGGTTACTGTTCTCAGTTGATTCTTGTTTTGCTGTAGTTTCACTTTCCTGCTTTGCTGTAGTTTCTCTCTTCATTTATTGAGGTGATTTTTCGGGGATAACTTGCTTTTCGGGGATGTTCTAGCTGATAGTGCACTTATGTAAATCATGTGGTACTTTATTAAGTTGTGGTCAAACATGCAGTCAGTCGTTGAAAGTAAGTTGCTTTCCAGTGAATTCTTTTGTCTTTCCAGTTGCAACTAAAACCTCTAGATCTTTCTTTGCTTGTGTGCCTTGTTCTGACAGGGTTTGACTGCAGTTAACTGGATTTTGACTGGGATACACTGAGTGTTGAATTTTAGTTGCCCCTTGTTGAATTTTAGTTGGACTCTGTCCGCACTTCGTGATTGACCCCAGTTGCTGTGTAGTTGGAATAATGCCCATATTTTTCATTACATTTTCTACTACTTGTGTTTCTTCATTTGCCGCCATAGTTGGATTCACTTCGCTCTTCATTTAATTAATATAAAATCATGAGGAAATTGCAGTCTCAGGACCAGCTTTGCACTTCTGTTGTCCTTCAAAGAGAAGAAAAGCACAAAAATTGACACACAATATATAATAAATAAAAAGGCAATTTCCAGAGTGTTTGCGAATTTTCGACCCCAACCGGGGTCTTCTTCAGGCTGGAACTTTACAATCCGAAACTCTAGAACAGACCTTGGTCTGTTTCTAAATTTTCGTTGGTCAGGTTTTGTAGGTGCTGTTCACCTAGGCTTTCTTTCTTTACTGTTGCCCCTTCATTTCTTATTATCTTGCTCTTCATTTCTTTTTCTAGGCCTAATTTGTTATCACTTCCTCATACATTTGTTTAATATAAATTACTCTTACTAGTCTTACTATAGTCTTGCTGGTATTGTGCTGTTAGTATAATTATACTGTTAGTTTAATTCCTCCAAGCTATATTATACACCCTTCCCTTCAGCCTATTCAAGCCTTACATTCACTAATTACATTTCTGTTAGGTTGAGCAACCACCTTTTGGGGCTTGTACTCTTTTCTTTCCTTAATTGCTGTCACGTCCTGTTTGGATGGGATACTTCTAATCTACATTTGGGTTTCAGCTCAGTCTGTTCTAGAGTTTCGGATTGTAAAGTTCCAGCCTGAAGAAGACCCCGGTTGGGGTCGAAAATTCGCAAACACTCTGGAAATTGCCTTTTTATTTATTATCTGTTGTCCTTCAGTTGTTTTATCACCTCATTTCTGACCTCTTTGGGAATAATGGCATTCTCTTCTAATGCTAAATTTCATCGCCTTTTCATCATTGTAATAGAATAACACCAACAGTCTGATGTTTTCCCGGTAATCCTTAACAACTGAATTGTACTTTTGTATCAGGACCCATGTTGTGATTCAATAGTGCCTACCAGAGAATGCCCGACCACATAGCTCAGTTGCTTTCCTCTTGCTGTCCTGTAAGTTGGCACAGTCATCTATGATGAAGAGTGTGTTTGACCCTTTAAAAATCTGCATGCAAAGCCACAAAACTGAATTCAGAGATTCTTTTACCAGTGAGGGGTAAAACACTATTATATTTTTATCTTTGAAGATCCACTGCCGGTTGTAGGTTTGGTTGTAGTGGAATGTTGGACAGAAGAGGGTTATTTTGGACAGAATTACCTTTATAGACAGACTCGAGGAGGTCAAGGACGAAATGTGTCTTCCCCGAATTAGTCACTCCGGAGACTATTGCATTGTATGGCTCAAAAATAAATAAATCACCGAGATTGGACTTCATTTATAAAATGAAATTTAGTTTTTCATATCGCCGATAGGTGGCGCTGTTGTCGAAAGTTTAGTTCTTCTATTGGCTGATAGGTGGCGCTGCATAGTTAGTTCTTCTTTTGGCCGGTAGGTGGCGCCACCATTGATTAATCATGAAGTGTCAGCAAAGCTGAATATAGGCGTTTCTTCCTTGACGAAGAAGAAGGATTCCTTGCAACTTTTTCTGACTAGGATGCTCGATAGATCCAGCAGGGGGCTGGGGATACAGGCGCATCATTGACCGGATGTAAAAGACATAAGCATGGATCTGATGATGCATGGAGAGAAGGAATTCACTCTCACTGGCTAGATTTTCAACATCCGTTGGGGTTGGACAAAACAAAAAGACGATCAGTCCGTCATCGCCACCTCCTTTGCCTTTGCAGGACGACCATGCGATGTGCCTGTGTCTGTTCCAAACGGACAGTTAGTCTACGAGCCAGATTACGACTATGGGGACGACCTAGCAGGGGATTCCAATAAATCAAAACCCGGTGATTTGATTAGCGTCGTCTGCGATTATGGTTTCGAACTGGTCGGTGAAGGAAATGGAGATAGCACTTGTACACGGAATGGAACCTGGGATCCGCCCATCCATTCATGTTCACCAAAAGGTACGAAAATAACACAGCAACAAGCCGGGTGGCGACAGGGGTTCGCTATGTCGAATAAGCATGGTCGGGGAGAAGGCAGGAATTAAGGAATGTGGAGGAAGTGATGACTGTATGACTGGATAGGCCAAATACATGTTTTACATGAATTCCCATGCGAAATAAAACGCAAGATCATTAAAATAATGTCAGGCGGCGCTGGAAATTTCCTGTGTTCAAATTTCGGCAAAGCCGATGCGCCCCAACCTCCCCAACGTCAATGTAGATAATGTATCAAAAGAAGAAACACTTTTTGTAGCAAAGACTGACGAAAACATTGCGATTGTAGGCCTATAAAGTACGGGATAAAGTACCGGTACATTACGAACTACATCGCGCATGCATATTAGCCTAAGAAATAGTTCCTCCGCGATGATCAGGTCACGGAATCGCAAGGATAATGACTTCTCATCTCCTGACCGGTAACTGCTTTAAAATCGTGTCTAATCGTGCGCATTACATAAAATAGCGCCCA
>NMRB01000356.1:119801-132143 GCA_002633025.1 Notospermus geniculatus | reverse complement strand
GGGGTCAGAGTTCGTCACTTTTTCACCCTTGCTTTGAAAACAGTTCGACAGAAGTTTACCTTGGGCACTTGGGCCAACATGTTGGAAAAAAATAATCAAGGTGGTCATAATACCCTGCCAATGTCATGGTGCCTTTTAAAATACTTTTATCCTTGTTCTCGCGCGCATAGTCTCGGCGTTTACCCGCCACATTACAACAACTACTGAGAAAGCTATTATGAAATTCACAAAGCTTTATAGGCATTAAGAATCGATTTTTTTCAGCAAAATCTTACAAACTTTGCGCGTTTTCCCGCAGAACCTGGCACGAGACAGCGCATCCAACAACGTTCGGTATACGGTACCGGTAATAGCGAGGTTTCGCAAATCTGACGAAACACGAAGTACGAAATACGAAAGTCAACTTCACTCCCAGGACCTAATGTATTTCTGGAGATGGTTGGTACCACAAATGTCCCTGGTGCCAGTTCGTCTTTTGGCATATTATGTAAGACCGAGAGAGTTATGATGCATCCTGAATTTTTAAATTTCCACTTCGTATCTACGAAGTGCAAACGAAAGATAAATTTCAAAGTTTAATACACATCGTAACTCTATCGGTCTGACGTCATACGCTAAAAGACGCTCTTGCAGCAGGCGATTTTTGTGGTACCAACCATTCCTCAAATACATTACGTCATGGAACTGAAGTCCAATTTCGTATTTCGTACTTCGTGTTTCGTCAGATTTGCGAAACCTCACTAATATTGTGCTACAGCTGTGCACGATTTCCAACCACGTGTATTATTTCGAGAGGATTTCGACGCGAATTCGACACGCTTTCATAATCTGTTTTGACAGGAGTTCACCTAAAAACATATCCACGTTTTTCAGGCATTCGACGATTATTCACCATTGTATTTCTTCATTTCGACAGGTTTTAGACGTTTTGCTAATTCAGACTTCGACAGAATTTCGACGGTCTCGGCGTCGAAATAACGTCGAGTTCCTGACCGGNCGGTCTCGGCGTCGAAATAACGTCGAATTCCTGACCGGGGGGGGGGGGTACAGAGTTTCCATTGACCGCTGCATTACATCTTTCCAAAATTGACTGAATTTTGTTACAGAGGTTCTTCCTATGTATAGGAAAGATTCTTATTATTTTTGATTATTAATTATGAGTCATAATTATTTAGTATTCACACCCTTAAAATGCTGCATTCTGATTGGGCAATGGATTTCTGACCGCCTCATGCTTGCCTGGGAGGCCCAATTTCAGCAGGGCTTTGTGTGGAGTGTATGAAGAGGAACGAGACCAAAGCCCTGCTGTGGGAGGATGGTTGTATCCGTCCCGAATCGTAACCAGGTTTTCATTAGCGAGGTTTCGCAAATCTGACGAAACACGAAGTACGAAATACGAAATTGGACTTCTGTTCCATGACGTAATATACTTCAGGAGATGGTTGGTTCCACAAAAATTGCCTGCTGCAAGAACGTCTTTTAGCATGTCACGTTAGACCGATAGAGTTACGGTGTGTATTAAACTTTGAAATTTATCTTTGCACTTCGTTGATACGAAGTGGAAATTTTAAAATTCAGGATGCATCATAACTCTCTCGATCTTACAAAATATGCCGAAAGACGCACTGGCACCATGGACATTTGTGGTACCAACCATCTCCAGAAATACATTAGGCTCTGGGAGTGAAGTTGACTTTCGTATTTCGTTCTTCGTGTTTCGTCAGATTTGCGAAACTCGCTATTAAAGGTGCTCTAGTTCGAATTGTAAACATTACGGTGTGCCACCTATTGTCAACTTCTGGTACTAACAAATTAGATAAAATCGAATTAAATCTCGCCTTTCACAACTTTTTGTTTGTTTTTGAGCGTAAAATCATAAATATATTTCAGTTACAAGAATATTTATCAAGATAGATATAAAAATAGATAACATTAATGTTTTGGTATACACGGTGCTGCCACCTGTCCGAGGAAAAAATAATTGTTATAATCAACCATGTAAGTAAACAAACCGTTTGTTTACAATTCGAACTAGAGCACCTTTCAGTTAGTCTTCGCCAAATCGCAATCCCAATCCATTGAACACTATCGCATTAACAATGAATTTTCGCAATTTTGTTTGTAATGAGTTTTATTCAAGTGAAATAAATACAAAGAAATAAAACACCAGGGCCCCATATTCATAAACGTACTTAAGTCAAAGTAAGGCACCTATGTACCATCTTAAGTTAAGCAACTTACTTAAGTGGGATTCTATATGCTACTTAAACTTAGTGACTTGCTCAACCATACCCCTATATTTGAGACTCCTCTGGGGCTGTCTTAACTTTAAGTGGATTGGACAAGTTGCAAAGAAATATTCATTTGATCGGAAAAATCGAGCAATAATAGTGAGGTTTCGTAAATCTGACGAAATGCTAAATTCGAAATTGGTCTTCATATCCATGGCGTAATGTATAGGAGATGGTTGGTACCACAAATATCGCCTGCTGCAGGAGCGTCTTTTAACGTATCAAATGACGTTAGACCGATAGAGTTGCGATGTAAATTAAACTGTGAAATTTCATTTCCACTTCGTGGCTAAGAAGTGGAAATATAAAAATTCAAGATGCACCATAGGTCTTACGTGATTATGCTAAAAGACGCGCTGGCACCCATTTGAAATTTACAATAACCTGTAATCATATCAGCGCTAACAGATGAGATAGACCAAAAATATTTTGCCATTTCCTTTGACAGAAGTTCTACGACCGTGCGTGATACAGCTATAGGTTGCGGCTATTCATGGAGTTGGCGATCTTCACCCAAGCTTCATGTTTTTCCTTGTTCGTTACATTTGGCGAAAATTACGATGATTAACAACAACGGTCATCACCTTTTTCAGTATTCCTCAATCAATCGCAGTTCTCAGATTGAGAAAAAATTGGTTTCCTCTACTTCATTTATCCAAGTTTCTTCTAAACGGGCCTACAGCATGGCAAGCAAATTACTAATATTCATAAAAGTTAGCAAATTCTTTTACTTAAGATTTGCACAGCGAGATCCAGTGTAAATACGTTACAAAACTTGATTAGTGCTAGCTTCAGCCAATGTGTGCGGCACCTTTTTCGTAGTCCCCCGTAACAGGCTGTTAAATATTACACAAGAATCTGTCTTCGTCCTGTCTGTCAAGTGTTTTGGCCCATTTCCAAACCACAAAAAAATGCCATGAAATGTGACATTCTGCCCTGGGAATAATTTCAGCAATACGCTAAGCAGGTCCCTCAAATCTAAGATAGTCACTAATCTAAGTCCCTCACTTAGTCGTTTTCTGAATACCAAGATAAGCATGGCACTTCTGGAAGCAAGATACTAAGTGTTTTTTTGCACTTAAGTTAAGAACGTTTATGAATATGGACCCAGGGCTGAAGCAGAGCATTATTAGCCCTTCGCAATGATCCGGTTATAGTCGACGATAACGGAGGCGAGGATTCCTTTCATTCCGAATTGGTGTAT
The DNA here is from genome assembly GCA_002633025.1 of Notospermus geniculatus. Classification (NCBI taxonomy): domain Eukaryota; kingdom Metazoa; phylum Nemertea; class Pilidiophora; order Heteronemertea; family Lineidae; genus Notospermus; species Notospermus geniculatus. The sequence goes on along the minus strand of NMRB01000356.1, from coordinate 128,648 downwards.
AGCCTATTCTAATAAATAGGGAGGTTTCGCAAATCTGACGAAACACGAAGTAGGCCTATACGAAATACGAAATTGGACTTCACTTCCGTGGCGTGATGCAGGAGATGGTTGGTACCACAAATATCGCCTGCTGCAAGAGAGTCTTTCAGCGTATGACGTTAATAGACCGATAGAAGCATAAGGGAACTGAGTGGATATGCGGAACATAATGGCTAAAACCAACCAAAACTGGTCGAACTGGTTTAAACTGGTATACCTCCAAAACTTCCATCTGGATCCACTCAGTTCCCTTATACTCATATCACATAGATTTTGTCCTTGACCTACTTTTCAAGGTCAGAAATTAAACTTTAAAAGACAGCATCGTGATATAACTTTGCAATTATTGCCTTCATTTCATCGGAGGAACTTGAACTGGAAGTCAGGAATGTGTTAGGTACTCAACCACTAATATGGCAGCCATGTAGCCTACTGTGAACTACAACCCTGGGAATTTCGATCCAACTCCGCATCATTCCGGCTGGGGTGAAATGTGAAAAAAACATATCTATGGTCATCATGGTCATTACTCCTAAAGTACCCGTGATAAAGCGACAATTTTTTTCTATGGTGTTTATTTGTAACCACTTTGTAAAACATCATTTGGCTTTTGACCTTGACCTACTTTCAAGGTCACAGGGGTCAAACATTCCTTAAATCCACACGAAACATGGGAAAAACACGTCTATGGGCATTATTCGTTTATTTGTGATGAAGTGACAAAATTGTGAGTGGTGGTGTATCTGTAAACCGACAGGCCTAGACTCATTAAACATTGTCACTCTTGGTCCAAAAACGAACGATCATCAATAGACGGCGCTGTGTGGCGAGGGTTGCAACATGAATCATAAGCCATCCTCACGGGTTTAAAGCCCGACAGTATGCGTTAGATTTTGTATCTCGCGACGGCCGACGTAACCTTTGACCTTTTGGCAACGTCGTATATGCTTGCTCGATAAGACTGTTCAAATCTAATTTGAATGATCTAAGTTACCATTTGGGTATTGAGAGTGTTGCTACACATAATAGAATTAGTTGAAGCATGTTACCTTAGCTGATAAAGGGTTAATCACGCTATAACAGCTCGTTGAACTTCTCAAGTGATGAAGGTATGGGGGACATTTTTATTTCGACATTGTATCAGTCCAGCCTCGCTGTTTAAACTTGGCTATATATAGGTTGGACAGGAGACCAGTCTTATCAGGGTGGGGAGGGGGAAAGAGTCACCTAATGCATACAGTCGTGCCTTAAGGTGGCGGTGGAGTTAGTAAACGCATCCAATTGAGGTCCGTTTTGAAATTTAATTGCACGAATGTGTTACGACCGTAGTTTACTTTGCCAACGAAATTTGTGAGTTTATGAATTGTTGCAGATCTCCGAATTGAAAAACTGCACAATAATTAACTGATTATGTAACTTTATTCATGAACAATGCAAGTCCCAGATGAAGTTTTTCAGAGGCGATAACGGGTACAGCCGGTTTCAAATGACCGGATTTTAGGTAGTGATGGATGCAGCATGGCGAGGTCTATGGTCGTTTGTGGCCCGATTTTTCAAAATTGAAATAACTAATTACCAATTGCTTAATTAGTGGCCTGAAAAAGGTCAAAACAGAAAATTGAATAATTTTTGCTGTTTTCCTCTGAAATTCAAAAATCGGGGCTGGAACGGCCTTAGAAGAAGTTTTTTCCAGATCATATTCGAAATCAGATTGACCATCGATCCACGCACAAAAAAGAAATCGCTCGTGAAAATTTGTGAGAAAGTCCGCAACTTTCCCCGCGAGCCCTTTGTCATGGTAATAAAGAACGCGTGTGGAGTTGTTCACGTTCGGATAAAACCTGTTCAAAAATCATCGACGACAGAGCTATTGTCAGGGAACAGCGTGGCCTAATGGAAAGGCGTCGAAAGAGGTATTGCGCAATACCATCCAGGGCCTAACATGCCTAAGAACTATACTTGCCAAATATTGAGACAGGCTATGATTGTGACCGACTGCGGTTGAGGCTATGAATAAATTCATTCAAATCATTTCCATATTCAGCGGGAAAATACGCCGGGCTTGTCACCACCGCCACCTTAAGTTGAAAATAGAGATATGGGCAAATTCAACATTGGTATACTTTTACACGTATGTGTTCAATTGCAGCTAGAAGTCGCTCTGATCTTGGTACGGTGACATGCAGCCTGGGAAGTTACCATGCTGGTGAAGGAACTGTACCGATATCCCAGTATCAGCCCGGTGAAAAGGTGTTCCTCGCCTGTCATCTCGGTTACTACTTTGACCGGGTTCTGCAGACGTCCGATTACATGCATGACGAAAGTAGCGACGGTCCAACGTATGTATACGACAGAGACCCGCAGGAGCTGACCTGCCAAAGTGATGGTCGATGGGATAAGTCGGTACCAACGTGCCACGGTAGGTTTTTCACTGCTCCTGCTCAAAACACTTCCCTTCACTGCCAGATTTCAGCGAAATCTAGAGAAAGCAGAGATACTTCGTTATCCCGTTCCAAGAACATGTCCAGAATTGGGCAGAATGGTTCTCGAAACGGGACGACGAAACGTCACTAACATTGCAATCACTGCGAGACCCTGCCATGCGATTATTATCAAGTATATAGGGCATTCCACTCGTGTGCTACATTTGTCCGTTCCCTTAAGGTAGATTCATACTTTGCGTTTTGCGCTTTGCTCGTGTCCGTTTCCTATATGAGTGCGTGGTAGAAAAAGTTATTTTATTGCTGGTGCCACACATTAACATTGGGAACGGGCAAGCGCAAAGCGCAAAACGGAGAAAAGTATGAATCTAGCTGAAGCAAAGAAAAAATGAGCACGTATGTAAATTGTTTGAGTTGTACTATGAACAAACTAAGGACACACTGACAGGCGCAGAGCGCAATGCGGAGAGAAGTACGAATTCATACTTATCACACTTCAAAGTTGCAAGACAATTTTCATACTTGCCAATTCATACTTCTCCGCATTGCGTTGCGCTCGTTAAGGCTGATTCATACTCCGTCCGGATTTTGCGCCGACTATGATCAATTTCACTGCGTGTGCACATTCACGTCGTGGAAACCTGCGATCAGTTTCATGCGCTTGACGGTCCGCAAGCGAGTATGAATCAGCCCTTAGTTGCACAAAGGAACCGCTTGTCGCCGTTGAAGTTGTCGGTGTGAAGGGAAAGTATGTCCTAGGAAAAACTGTCCGGGGAACAAAAGATCCTATTGTTACATTCTAATCCCTGGCGATTGGTTTCTATACCCATGCCGCTTATTCCGTCATTCAACAATAGAAGTGGGCACTTTTTACTGGGCGACACTCCTTACTGCTACACCGGTTCGATGAATCCTACAACTGGGCAATTCCACGGTCACGGACGTGACATGTTTTCACTTATTCAGTGCTGTCTCCGCAAAATTTGTAAACCACAGAAAGATGTAATACTCTGCATCACGGACGTGACATCGCACAGGTCACGTCCGTGACGCAACTAATTCGAAAACAGTGCACTACATTATGAATCACAACGTACTTAATTCATATCAGGGGCATAGAAGGACACAAGCCTGACATTTCTGTGGTTTCGACACTGAAGAAGTGAAATCATGTCACGTCCGTGACCGTGCAATTGCCGAACTATACTACTCAAAAAAAGTTAAGGACCACATTTTTCATGACTCATAATTCTGTTTCAAGCATTGCTTCAGAACATGTTACGCAACAACCGAAACTTACCACATCTGTAATTCATCACAGTGTGTTTGGTGTCATACAGGATAGTTACATCATACCATTTTCAGCTGTAACAACTCTCATATGAAACGGTTATGCAAACAATAACAAGTGGTCCTTAACTTTTTTGAGTAGTAGTGTATATCGACGTCTCAATCTCGATTGACTGGGTATGGGAGGAAGGAAGGTTCACTCGAAACCAATGCTAAATCAAGATGGCTGGCATGACGGCCATGTTTTACTGTCGTTATTTCCGTCGACGATCTCCTTTTAACTCTTTGGACCTCATGACCTGAATTTTTTGGTTGGTGTTCACAGGTCAAATAATTTAATCCTTACTGTAGACATTTGGGGTTTTGTATTTTTATTTGATAGAAACATTCGTATATTTTTAAAAAATCCAAATATCTCCCTTGATTTGTGCAAAAACGCTTTTTCCAGCTTTCTCTTGTCAACGCCCGTCGAGTCCACGACACGGTGCCATACGCCCAAAGTGGCAGACTCTGTTCAGAGCAAATGAGACCATCAGATACGTCTGTAAACCAGGCACTGTTCTGATTGGCTACTCCTCGGCAGAGTGTGACATGGAATGGAACGGCTGGAATACACCAACGCCGAAGTGCATGAGTAAGTTGGCTGGACCAGGAGTCAATATTTCCCTAAGTTATTTGCGATGTTAGAAGATCCCCCGTGCAAATGCAGAACCTAGTACATGTAACTCACATTTTCATGAAAATTGAGATAGGCCTATGGGCATTTCTGGAGTCCCTCGGTTTTGCTCAAGCTGTTAGTCCATGCCCGTTGCAAATGGATGTGCACATTATGTTATAAGACACATTGAAAAATCTAGTTACTCCACCATATTCTAAGATTACAATGTAAAAATCAAGTAACTCCACGTAACCAATCAGATTACAGTATTACTCAGTAAAAATTAAGAGTGGTAGCATCCATTGTTTTAGCATTGACTTTTTGATTTCCTGTTTATCTTATCAATGTGCTGTTTTAACAATTTCACATTTCCTCAATTTTGTCCGAAGTCGCAAAATGTGAGTTACTAGGTTTTACCATAAAGGAATCAAACATAAAGGTTTAACTGCGAACGATGAGCTTACTGAGGGAGACACTTCCTTTGTTGCCACCAGATGTCTCTCACTGCCTGAATTTTGGCTTTACGTAATAGGCACGAGCTTCTACTTTTTTTGTGGTGAAGAGGTACATGAACCTGCCAACATGATGCTTTGAATTCCATTTCTGACGATAACTGAGCTATTTTCAGCACAATTAGTATTCCATGTACAAATGTACGTCAGCCTATTCAAATGTACACCGATGACCCTGAACACACATCGTTCGTGGGGTTCTCATTAATTCAGACCTTTTGTATCATACGATCAACTAGTCGGAATTCAACAAAATTTGCAGTGAATGTGCAGAAGGGTCTTGCCTATCACATGGAAACGTCAGAATGCAAATCTGTTGGGTTTTAAAGGCATATTGTCCACATTTATAAAATGGTAAATTTGTCAGTTGAACCTTTATGGTTGATTCCTTTATGGTTTTACCTTTTCACGGGAGAGATGTCTGCATATAGATCTTATGTGTGTTGCTTTTTGTCCGTAGGTAACGGGATCCTGACGGCCTGAAACGATTATGATGATAGTACCGGTAATGAAAATGCAGTTCAGAAAATGTGAAAAAATTCCTGCATTGCCACAATAGCCACCCAAAGTAAACAATTTTCTGCTGCTATGAGTTTGCAAACTCGCAGCGGCAGAAAATTGTTTACGAAGAGTTGAAAAATACGTGGTAGATTTAGGCCTATGAAGAGAAAATTGGTTTACGAAGAGAGTTGAAAATACCGTAGAGTCGGTTCTATAACATCAATCCATAATTCAAGATTAGGAACGCCCATTTCACTACGTAGTGGTCACATGTTGGTCAAGACTGACATTCGCATTGTGTCCACACAGGCTGCGCAAGACTGCTGTTGAGACTGCTTTGCACAGACCTGTGTCCGCGCGCGGCGCATCACACCAAAATTTGTTAGTTTCTAAATACGCGAGCCACATCACAACTTGAATCGGGTGATCACGTGATCTACTCCGCCACGAAAGTAGACCCCTGGGCCCGTATGCATAAAGGTGGAATAAGCTTATTCCAGGTTTAACTTCATGTTATAACGTTAGGTTATACCTGGAATGAGCTTATTCCACCGTTATGCATACGGGCCCAGGAAAATAGCGATATGAGGCTTATTTCGTGCAGATTTCGCAAATAATTGACCGATTTTTCATTTCTGATGAGAAATTGCCATAGACATGACATTATTGAGAAGAAAAGGATGATATTGGATGACCCCCCGGCAGCCACGATTCACAGTCAGTGTGTACAGTACTGTACACCGAGTGCTGTAGTGTGTTACGACGCACCAACGCAGCTGTCAGTGGCTAACATGACATGTACAGCATATCTAGGCCTATGTATGTCATAATCATGACGGATAATGTGATACCCACACAGGGAGACATCCTTGGTAGGCCTATTTCAGGAGATTCTGCAATTTATTAACTCGAAGCGAGGAATCGCCCGGCATCTTGAAAATGCAACAAGTAGTCCTAAAGTTTCCCATGATGCCTTGAGCGCGCGGTGACAGGTCAGTGCGAGGTAGGAGCGCTACCTGTCGTGACAATGTGACATTCGTGACGGGGATTTGAATAGGCCGTCAGTACTAAGCGCTATTACGGATTTGACTGACAACATAGGTTTAGTGATATCCCACCACCTCATGTCTTATTCGCAAGAAACTGACCAAGCTTTCTCCTGTGCGCTATTGGTCGATCAATGCAGGCAAGAAACCGGTGTGAAGGGGAAGAATGTCCTAGGAAAAACTGTCCTGGGAACAAAAGATCCTATTGTTACATTCTAATCTCTGGCGATTGGTTTCTTTACCCATGTCGCTTATTCCGTCATTCAACAATAGAAGTGGACACTTTTTACAGGGGACACTCTTTACTGCTACACCGGCTTTGGCATCGTAATGAACTGGGGCGGGACTTCGGCATATAATGCATTGATGTTATAGAACCGACTCTACGATAGTTAGGGCAATCAATAAATGTATTGAGCTGGGGTAATCAACACATGTGGCCCTATTGATTAGCCCAACTCTTCATACTTTATCCTCGCCTCTAAGAGGTCAGTCCAGAGTACTCATGACTAGGCCTTTGTTCCATTCCATAATTGGCGCCGGAGCTTTGTTCTTTGTTCGACCAATCAGAACAAGGACGTTTCTTGGAATATTGTACTCACAATGACCTGGCAATGCCTAGACTTGCCTAGAAGGTGTCACTTTCTTAACATTAATGACTGACCTCTTAGAGGTGAGAATAAAGTATTTCCGCGACATTTCAGCATGCGTGACCCTGCGCAATACAGTATTATGTGAATCTTCTTTTTTACAATGTACCTGACGCCCTTTTATATCAGTCATAGTAGATACTGATAAAAATTTGAGGTATTTTTTTATATCAGCCGTGCGGTGCCCGAGGCCGGTTGCGCCAAAAAATGGCTGGATGACGAATGATAAACAAGGTACCAGTGTAGGGTCTACAGTTCACTACTACTGCAACCGTGGATATGAACGATATGGATCACCAAATCAGACCTGTCTACCAATTGGAAAGTGGTCCAATATCACGCCCATTTGTCGTCCAATTAACCTACCGCAAGGTAAGTGAATCAATTCACTGAACATTGAGAGTTCTGCTTGTACCAGAGTTCTCACTCGTGCTAAAAAATAGCATACGCTATGTAGTCTGAAAATATGCCTCTACAGTCCCCTGCATGCTCAGATTTTGTGCTAATTATTTTCCTGCAAGCATATTTTTTATGCCAATATTCATAGCAGGAAGAACATATATAATGTGCCATAAACCTCTAGCCAAGCACACTTGGAAATCACACTAGGCATTGGTTCGCGCTAGGTAGGAGGGTGCACTGTGAACGCAGCAAACGTGGTTGGGTCCCTTCGATCTCATTCAGGCTTCCCACCAAGTTCTCAGTCTCGGAACCTGTGGGGAAGCACATGTTTATGGAGGACATCTATGTACATTTATGGAAGCTCAAATATACGCCTTTGTTAATGTGAGATAAGGACATTTTGCATGCTAAGTTCACGAGTCAAAGCACATTTTCTATGCTACTATTGCGAGAAGCTCAGGAAATATGCTAACTTCAGTGACAGAAGCATTTTTTGTGTGCTAAGGCAATTTTCCAAATGAGAACCCTGTTGTACCAGGGTTTTACTTGCAGCAGTTCAACGTGAAATTCACCATTGCCGGTAATGAGGAGGGCGCTTTTTTAGCTCACCTGCGGTGAGCTCTTGTCGTGGGTCTGCGTCCGTCGTCCGTCGTCCGTCGTCGTCGTTGTCCGTTAGCAGGGCACGTTTCGTAACCGCTGAAGCTATTGATCTGAAACTTGGTACATATATACCCCTAGGTCAGATGACCTATGACACCAAGTTTCGGTCCGATTCGACTCTTAGCTTGGCCACCAGGTGGCGGAAACCGAAAACACAAAAAGTGCAATAACTCAACTAATGACTGGATCACCTGCAAATTTTTATCATAGGTGTATCTAATGAGGGTACATTACATATATAACGGGTTTTTGATTTGACCTACTTTTCAAGGTCACAGAGATCAAAGTTCAAAATTTTGCCTTTAAGTGGCACGTTTCCTAACCGCAGGTGCTATTGACCTGAAATTTGGTACATATATACCCCTAGGTCACATGACCTATGACACCAAGTTTCGGTCCGATTTGACTCTTAGCTTGGCCACCAGGTGGCAGAAACCAAAAACACAAAAAGTGCAATAACTCCTGAACTAATGACTAGATCACCTCCAAATTTTTATCGTAGGTGTATCTAATGAGGGTACATTACATATATAACGGGTTTTTGATTTGACGTACTTTTCAAGGTCACAGAGGTCAAAGTTCAAAATTTTGCCTTTAAGTGGCACGTTTCCTAACCGCAGGTGCTATTGACCTGAAATTTGGTACATA
>NMRB01000356.1:100660-118922 GCA_002633025.1 Notospermus geniculatus | reverse complement strand
TGCCTGAATTTTGGCTTTACGTAATAGGCACGAGCTTCAACTTTTTTTGTGGTGAAGAGGTACATGAACCTGCCAACATGATGCTTTGAATTCCATTTCTGACGATAACTGAGCTATTTTCAGCACAATTAGTGTTCCATGTACAAATGTACGTCAGCCTATTCAAATGTACACCGATGACCCTGAACACACATCGTTCGTGGGGTTCTCATTAATTCAGACCTTTTGTATCATAAGATCAACTAGTCGGAATTCAACAAAATTTGCAGTGAATGTGCAGAAGGGTCTTGCCTATCACATGGAAACGTCAGAATGCAAATCTGTTGGGTTTCAAAGGGATATTGTCCACATTTATAAAATGCTAAATTTGTCAGTTGAACCTTTATGGTTGATTCCTTTATGTTACAATGTATTGAATAGTTGGCCATCCTCTCAAACGAAAAAGAGGCATTGTAAGCATGTTTTGAAATGTCACAAAAATTCATGTTTGTCACAAAATTTTACTGATCACTTTGTCACATTTTGTCACAGATTTCTTAAAAAGTCACAGAATGTCACAGAATTTCAGGCAAACAAGTTTTGTCACAGAATGTCACTATGTCACAGGGAATCCATTCTCTGCATATATACCTTTCCGTGGCAGATTCCTGCGCGAATCCACCGCTCTCACCCGGTTTGTCCGTCCGTTACTCCGGCAATGACAATGGAGCACAAATCGAGTATAGATGTCATGACCCAGAATATCTCAGAGGCGCTGCTCGTCAAACGTGTGGCCCCCTTGGATGGACACCAACCTCGGAACCAGAATGTGAAGGTAATGCTCCCATATTACAACAAAGTAAAGTGTGATATTTTGATATTCTAATATTTCCGTGATATATTCACTTTTCCTTAAAATTTTTCGAACCAGCAGACTTATTACCGTTCAAAGTATCACATCCATATTTGAAAATCAAAGAATGATGACCGACTATACTGAGAAATTAAGAAGAAACCTATGTTGCAATACTTATGACCAGTGGGTGTGTATCCGCTTGCCGCAGTGAAACCAGCAAGAAGTGCTTCCAGGGATTCTTAATTAAGGCTACGAATACATAGAGCTACATGCTACACGGACACGCCGGTTAACAGTGGCAAATCACAAGTGTCCGCGACTGTTAAGCCTTTGTTAACTGGTGTGTTAGCTTAAGGCTGCTTTTCCACGAGGCGTTTGCGGGCGCGGAATAGGAGGCGGGCGCGGTTGCGAGTGAAACAGCTAAAGGGAAATACGTTGGATTGATTTTTTCTACCCGCGCCCGCCTCCTATCCCGCGCCCGCAAACGTCTCGTGGAAAAGCAGCCTAAGAATCCATTCACGCGATTTTCGTGCCGCGCGATGTCGCATCCTTTGTCCACGACCACCGCGGCGGAAACAAACAATGCTTTCGAGCGTCTGCCGCCCAAAAACCGCGTAAATGGACAGCCAGCCTTCCTCTCAATTATCAAGTCCCTCGCGCGCGTCTTGTGGTCTAACATTATTTCCTTCAGTCATGTTTTGGAGCGCTCATTCTTCTAACCCTCATTTCAGCCTTGCACGCCTTCGACGACAACGATGATTTGGTGCGAGCCATCTCTTCCATTGTTGACAGATTTTCCTCCTCGGCAGACGATAACAAACTTAATCACCATGTCAGCAGACGTTACGATCTCTATATGCTAATTGATTCCTCTGGCAGCGTGCCGCCTGAGCATTTCGAACTCGCCAAAAGCTTCGTTGAAACTCTCATTGACATGGTAGGGGGCCATCTCAAAAATACTTTGTAGCCAATGAAGTGTAATGTTTTTAACTTTCGTCTTTCAATCGACGTCATCTTCGTATGTACTTCGGCAATTTCCGACGGGCCTCCGTACATACCTCGACTGTATTATGGGCGCCATCTTGCGCAGCGATACAGCGGTGAATTCTACCGCACTGCGCCGGAAGTGAGAAGCTTGACCGACTTACATCCAAGTTGCATCCGCATGTTGAATTAGTCCCATGAAACGACGACAATTTTGCTTGTAATTCAACATACATCGTGTACATAGCGGATGAATATATTTATTCCATCATTAAACAGGCGTTAAACCGGTGTTTATAGCAGGTTTTTCGGTGTTTTGGGTGATCTATTTTATGACGTTTGCTTGGCGTTTTCCGGCCATCTTGTTTGTCACATGATCAGATGAGATAACATGACCACTGAAAATAAGTAGTCTCTGCAGTATGGCGGCCATGATACATCAGAGTCAATGACGATAAATTAATAAAAGTCACGACTCTGTGGTTCAGAGTGTTTCGTCTTTGCCCCCCCNCCCCCCCCCCCCCGTGAAGTTTTTTCATACATACTTTCATTCCAAATGGTTTCACACAACTTGCCACAAGCGCTCAGAAGAACTTGTTAAATATAAGAGCTCAGCATGCAGTCTTGAGCACAACTTATGAAAAAATGAAAGATATTGATGAGGCATTAAATAAACAGTCTGTAAGTAAGCCTACGCACAAGTTGGCCCAAAAAAGGCAGAAGCATACTTCCACTACTCTGATCCCCACAACTCCACCAGTCAGTGGTTCCAACTCCAGACCCGTATTTCTCAAAGCAAAGCTCAACTCCTTGGATTCGCGATTCGCTGGTAAAGTTAAAGGGACTAGGAAATTTTTTTCAAGCTTCGGTTGATACAAAATGCTAGTCCTTCATGATAAATTCCCACCGTCAATTCACTTTTTCAATTAAGTGTTAATTACTGGCACCCAGACAAATCAGTCATCACCACACCATGGAGCATTCACCACGTCACTGGGAACCTCATCGCCTATTCCCTTTAAGCGTAAAAAGCACTTCAATATGATTTTGCTTCACACAAGAATTCCGGAGGTAAAATTCTGGACCAAAATCGAGTTATTGCGGCGTGTTATTTTTTCTTTAGAAAGATGTACCATTCATTCACGATTTGGTGGAAATATGTTTGTGCGGAAATTTTTTTGCGGGGGGGGGGGCAATATGCATAAGGGCTCTTAGGGCGACTTTCCATTGGAGCGTTTCCATGCACGGAAACGCTCCAATGGACGGCCACCCTTAGGCCTGCTTTCCATTGGCGCGTTTCCGTGTGTGGAAACGCTCGAAAGCATTGTTATTTTCCGCGCCGTGATCAACGAGGCGGAAAATAACAATGCTTCCGAGCGTTTCCGCGCACGGAAACGCTCCAATGGAAAGCAGGCTTTACACTTTAAAGCAATCTACTCTAAATTGCCACTTACCTGTCCAATTCCTGAACTCGGAAAAAATTACTAAATCCTAAGTTGAAGATAATGGGGTGGGGGGGGGGAGGGTATGATCAGAGACAGTAATGTCCTGTCCACTTACTTGTCCCACTACCGAGCCTGACAAAGAATGACAGCGTGCTATATCTTCAGCTTTGGATTTGGGCATTTTTTCTGAGTTCAGGAATGGGACAGGTAAGTGGGAATTTAGAGTATAGTGCTTGCATGTTTTGTCATATTTTCAGCTGACGTTGACGCCGTCCGGTACCTCGATCGGTCTCCTCTCCTTCTCGACATCAGCAAAGGACGACTTTGATACCGGTGGTGGAATTCACGCAAACCCCAGGAATACCAAGAGCGTGCTTGCGGAAAGATTGAGGAACCTGAAATACATAGGTGAACACAACGTACAGTTTTTCTATGAATCCTAAAGCATGGCGCACACGAGCGATTTTTTGAGCGATTTTCTAGGCGACTAGCCTTGCGACTACAGGAGCGACTGAACATATTTTTAGTTTTTTTAGTTTTTTTTACTCGTTTGCAACAAATGCTTCACTGGGAGATCAGTGATGTCGTGGATGACATCATTGATCGACCTCAAAGGTAATTATCGCATGCGACCTTGTAGTCGCATTGGTAGTCGCCACGATTTTAGTCGCTCGTGTGCGCCATGCTTAAACGGACTAACGCATGGAAAAACTAGAGTCCATGCTCATCACCTTCAGTTGGCCTATCGCCTGGATTCTGTCATCCTGGCACACCTGTCACCAGGGGCATGGCGTGACTCCACCTCCTGTTACATCACTCATACCCCTGGCGTCAATACATGTAGGAGCATTTCTATTTCACGGCTTGGTCCTAGTCGCGAGTGGCCAATCAAAATGCCTCTTTTATAAACTCGCGGCGTCCTCTGTCATTCTGGCTTCTAGGAATACAAATATTTTTTGTTGTACATTTTAAGTATAGTTTTGTCCGTCATGTCAGAATTTACCGGAAAACTTGACTCGATTCGATCCATTGCAGTGCACTGTACAGCTGACATCGCAACTTGCAATCCAAGGCTCTTCTGCAACGCGTAATCTGATTGGCTAATATTTGGCACGTAAACGTATGTGTAGTGGCTATTACCGCCTGGGGTAGAAGTCTGTAGTTCGACGGAATGACGCACTACCCCAGGACGGTAGGCCTGGATGGGATTCTGTGCGCCGCTTAATGACCACATTTAAATACTTTTGTAGACCCGGATGCGGCATTATACACTGTGGCCCCAAAATCCTTCTTCAACCACCCTCATTTTCCAACCGCTTGCATGAAAGGATAGGGAATCTTTCTAGGAAAAATAACGCCAAGATACTTTGATTCGGTCCTGTACTTTTAGCCCCATTTTATTTGTGAAGCAGTCAGGTGTTCTTAAAGCTGACGTGATCGAACAAAAAGCCCCCATGCGACGAGCAAGAGAATTGCAAATGCCCTGCAAACACCCCAAACGAAGGCTCAGAACATGATACACCCCACGAGGCCAGGAGGGCGCCACCTTATTTGCCTTCGAGCTTCCGAGGTGCCAACATCCTCTGGTGAGCTCCTGCTGAACACTTTTTAGAAAGAAAAAATTTTGACCCAGCTGGTGATCGAACCCGCACCTTGTTATCTCTGTTCCACCGTCTTACCCATTCGGCCACCGAACTTATTGGAAGACTTTGCATGTTTTCTCTTATTCATAGTATTATTTATGCAAGTCGAAGGTCGACGTCGCTGACGAACACAAATCATGTCTTTGCCAGCTGGCTCGTTGGCCGAGTGGGTGGAATGGTGGATTGCAAATGAGAAGGTCGACGGTTCGATAAATGACTACAATTTTTTTTCTTTGAGTAGTGTAAGAGGTATCCGGAGATGTTGACAGCCCTGTTGCCTGAAGGCAAATAAAGTGGCGCCCTCCTGGCGTCGTGGGGTCTATCATGTCCGTCGTTTGAGGAGTTTACTGGGCGTTTGCAATTCTCTTGCTCGTCGCATGGGGGCTTTTTGTTCGTTCACGTCAGCTTTAAGCTTACCAAGGGATGTAATCCGCTGAAATACGAAATTTGTAATTTAATTTTGAAATTGTGAATTTTATGGGCCACGAAATTATTATTGGTGTCATTTTTGACTGCCACAAAAATACGGCCTGGAGCTCGAACATAGACCGATATATTTTGGTATCTTCTTCCCCCAGAAAGATTCTCCACCCATTGCTCTCAGAAGGTTTGGGCTTCAGATATTAGAGGTATTGTACTTGTGCGGCTTTTTGGGCGGGACACCATGTGTAAACTTACTGTCCGTCGACGAAAAAAAAAACTCTTGAGAACGGAGAATCGTTATTGCCATTTTGACTCGTCTTCATTGACTTCCTAGGTAAAGACACGAATATCACCGGTGCCCTCGAGTTTGCCCGTGAGGTCATGATTCCCGTGACGTCAAGCTATCGGGGCGGTCAAGACGTCCCAAAGGTGATATTTTTGTTCACTGACGGTGAGTAGATACATGTATTTATAACTTCGGCTGTTTTCATTTTCACTATGAAGTTTTCAATGCAATATTGAGAAAACGGCGTAAAGCCCCGACCACACTACAAGGGTACGCCGTACGAATTCCGAGCCATACTTGGAAAATCATTTCTGGCTCTTCAGTCCGACACACGGGCAGTGGGCCTAAACCGTGGTCCTTGTAGCCTAAACTACGTTTCAGCATTTGCAAGTTAAAGACCCCATCTAAGTGAGGCATATAAGTAGCTTGAGATGGCCTCTTCCACACTTACTTGCGATGGTAATGCATTGCTGCGGCCCTGATGGAGAACACTAGGCCTACATGATCATGAGTGCTGCGCAACTCATTGTGACGTCCACACTCCTCGTAGACCGCCGATGTGGGATCGAAAAAAAAACATTTTGTGATATCCACTTCACGCCCCCGGGTCCCGGCTGAATCAAAGGGTTTGGTATAACTCGCGGTTGGCTAAGGCTTCCATTACATAGAAGTATACGGTATACGAAAACCCCGGTTAACAAAGGCATTCCGAGGATTCACCACCGTGAAGCCATTGTAAACCGGCGTTTTCGTATACCGTATACTTCGATGTAAAGGAAGCCTTAGGCCCCTATTACATAGAAGTATACGGTATACGAAAACGTCGGTTAACAAAGCCATTAGGGAGGTTTCGCAAGCGCCCGGTTAGGCCCTACGACGACGTTTATCTATTGTGTGGGTATACCCAAACAATAGATAAACGTCGTCGTATGGCCTAACCGGGCGCTTGCGAAACCTCCCTAATGTTAACCGCGCGTTTTCGTACACCGTATACTTCTATGTAATAGGGGCCAAACGAGCCCGTGGGCTCGCAACAGGGGCTACGGTTGAGCTGCGTAGGCATATTACAATAAAGCCAGACCGCAAGCAGGCCAAGCCTGGCTTTTGCTGAAGATGAGTGGTAAAAGGAAAAGATTGCATCCATTTTTCTTCTGGTATGGAGCATGCGTAAATCGCAACGGTGGATCAGGTGCCCTACTTGCAATCGCTTGCAGTGTAATGGTAGTTGTCGCAACCCCAATGCGAGCCAGCCGGCGATGCATCAACGGCATAGCACCGGTTGCCGGAGGCACGCCAGCGGGGTGGAGTTGCGATCATCGCAACCGAATCGCAAGTAGACAACAACGAAATCGCGACAGTGGACTCCCCGCTTAACACATGCGAGCCTCAACTATATGGGCCTGAAGACGGTATTTGCGAGGACTCTCTGTAGCTCCCAGTTTTAACCCTTTCGGTCCTGACTAAAAGCGAAAAGTGTACATTTCGTAACATAAATTTCTGATGTCTCTACAAAAACGCGCCTAGCTCCCAAAATATGCAACCAAAACTGGTGATAAGACACTATTCTGGAGGCAACTAAATGGGCCACGACCTCATGCAGGTTTGCTTCTTCCAAAATGCCGAAGATGCAAGTTGTGAGGAAATACTCGCGTTCGGCCTACGTTTTCGTCAGGTTGCCAATCTTTAAACGTCTATATCTCGATAACCGTTGCTCCTATACGCGTCTGAAAATTGGTCAAAATGAAGCTGCTTTTTTTCTCCTCTTTCGTTTGGCGCTAGTTGCGTCCTCGTAGCTGCTTCCATTCCGGAGATATAACCATTTTGTCACAACAAGTCAGATTTGCACTTTGGAGTCTGTCAACCTAGACCCCGGGACAAACGTTAAAACGCAATTTTAGCCAGGTTTCTTCAAACGGAGCAAAATCGCATATTGAGGGGGTAGTCTCGCATTAAGAAATATGCAAAGCAGACATCAATCGGTCTACTGGTTACGATTCTAGGTCAATTTGAATGTGCGAGGGTGTCTGGTAAAAGGTTAAACCGCGCTTCTCGTCTTTAGGCGACTACACGATCGGCGGGAACCCGGGAGCCAGTGCCAGCTTACTAAAGAGACTTGGAGTGGAGATCTTTACCGTGGAAATAGGAACAGCGAAGAGTGTCAAGACACGTGCCATGATGGAAGCCGTATCGTCCAACGAGTACTTCCCCAGACACTACCCACACTTCTTAAAAATCAAGGACAAAGCAACTCTCGACTACTTGGTGAAAGAAGTCAAAGCCCGCCCGAAAGGTATGTGGATGGACCCTATGATGTCCCTATGATCTCGGCACTTCTGGAAGGAAAGATTCTCCGAGTCAAATATCACGGGCACGGCTGTGCTACTACACCGTGTTCGATATCTTTTCAGTGGCATGATAACAGCGATATTTCACAGTGTCCGCTGAACAAAATGAAGAATTGGAAGCCAAGTTTTATTAAATTGATTTCTGAAGCAAAACTACCCTGTTTTCGGACTCTTTTTAGATTAATGTTTACTTCTATGCCTCAGCTCTCACAGGCCAACTTTTGTATCATGTACAGTGATTTCATTTGTCTCAATAAACCTAAAATATATAGCACTCTTTTTAGAAATTCGGCCATTTTATGGCCTTGCTGGGGATGTGGACCTGACCAATTCATACCAGATCGGAGGTGAGGAGGCAAACGCAACGTCCTGGCCATGGGTGGTGACCATCCAAGGGACGCAGGTCGACTGGGTGAGTGCAGTCATTTGTTGGAATCCTACTTACATGGTGCATTGATTCCCGGACACCTCATTGACCAGGCGACAGATCGAACAACTCTAAAGCCGCCTTTATTCACCAATCTAGCGCGTGAACTCTTAAGCCGGAGAGAGACTGGCGCGTGCACGACGCGTCGTGCAGGCGTTCAACCAATCAGATTCTTCAGTAGGTGTTTCGATCCGTGTTACCGCCTCCCTGATTGGTTGCTTTCCTGCTGCGTTGCTTACGCGCCAGCCTGTCACCGCCTTTACCGACCGGTCTCACGCTAAAGCCCGTGACAGACTGGCGCGTCCTGCAGGCGTTCCGCCAATCAGATTCTTCGGTAGGTGTTTCGGTCCGTGTTACCGCCTGCCTGATTGGTTGAACGCTTTCAGACGCATTGCTTACGCGCCAGTCTTTCACCACCTTAATGACCCTCAACCTCGTTCCCAGGGCTTAACGTTGGCTTGTTAAGCCCTGGCTTCAGAACCGAACACCTGGCTGTTATTGGCTATCGGCGTGACAATACTTTACCTACTGCACATGCACTTGTACAATTTGTCACCGCAAAGGCGAAGGTAATTTTTCTCACTAGGTACATGTATGTTTGTCCCTCTCCACCCTGTGCTTTTAAACTCCCCTCCTTACTGCAGTTTCGGCTGTCGTAGTGTTCTGACTGCGTGAGGCTGTGAGGAATCATTCTGAGGCTATATACCTCTGTATTATGCTTGTAATCGTATTCTTTCAGGATGATTATATGTGCACTGGTACCTTGATTTCTGATCAGTGGGTCTTGACAGCTGGTAAATGTGTCCAGAACAACAACAACCCTCTTGTAGTGAGATCAGGTGCGACACCAGGATGATGCATGTAACTCTGCTTGAACAAATTAGTACTGGTAGCTATAGTAGGCGAACTCATTTACCACATAGTTTTTCCTGCGATGGCGAAATTCCAATTTTACCATCATAATGGACGTGTAGCGAGCGTTTAGAGGGGAAAATTCCCTGTAGACATCACGGGAAACGTGTTTTCATGCAGATTTTAGCCGGTCAAGGACGCAAAACGGCAAAAGTGGTGTTTTCCCTGCATCGCGAAAGAACTGGCTACGGTCCCGTTTCCCTGTTCGTGTATTGGAATGCTAAATTATGAGCAGCGACTCTGAAGGGGATTTGTCTTTCTCTGCATCAGATGATGACAAGGCGCCCTGCTTTTACTTCTAGTGCTGCGTCATCGCCGTCGTGGCTTGGCAGCAGCATCTCGCAAACATGGACAAGGCGCTGGGTAACGAGGAGAGAAGGTCAAGGTGCCGCTAATCTGGTGAAAGACCCGGACTCCTTCAGCATGTTCAGAGTCGCTAGTATCCGAAATGTGTTCACTGGGCGCCGCAAATTTGGAAGTAATCCCGTAGTGATGAGTAGTTGGTTGTGGGCATGCGCTGTACCCAAAGGGCCGTAAGCAGGAAGCTTTCGTCCAGCATACACGAGAAGCTTCCTGCTAGGCGTGGCGAAAAATATCCAACATGACAGATGGCCACAGCGCCCCGAATGACGAAAATCGTATGTGAATCACACCGCACACGAGAGCTTCCTCCTTTCCCCCCACGAATGAACTTTTCCGAAAACAGCAAGCACTCGTACGGCGGGCGACGTCCGTGGAAGATACGAGGACGGTGCGGTGCGTGCATGACGTTGCATGTGATACGCGACGCGGAAGCGAGGTCAGTTTTGTAACCTACTGTAGGTCCTTGGATATAGCAAGCGATTGCGGTTTTTTTACCTCTCTATATTATGCTTCATCAGCAGCTTCTTCTCCTTCAGCGTCCTCCCCGCTAACGTTCGACATGGCGATCGTAGAGCAGTCGTATGCATCCGGCAGACTGCCAAGTGACGTTGCGCTTTTGAAACTATCGCAGCCAATGAGAACCGGACCATACGTTACTCCTGTTCGTCTTCCGGACAGCTTCGACGAACTTGGTTGGTGTTTTTTTATCATCCATTTTGTAATCGTGTAGTCGTCATATTCACCTGACAAATGATGTTAGATGCCGCGAGTGATATCATCAGTTCAGAGTAAGCAGTGAACCTCCACCATCTTCGATAATCGAACGCCGATCTGCTCTCCACTGCGTTACATCGCACATCACCCTTCGAGAAATAGACCAGCCGGCGGCGTATCTTGGCACCATGCCAACTTTACCGGTCGACCAATCATATGACACTTTATATCGGGTCTTGACTTCGGCTACAACTCTTTGTACCACGATTCAAATTTTACAACGCCGATTCTGATTGGCCTCTTCTTCTCGAGGCGGCAGATACGCCGTGGACCGGTCACTTTCTCGAAGGGTGATGTGCGGTGTAACGTAGTGGTGAGCAGATCGGCCTTCGATCATCGAAGATGACCTCCACAGCAGTCGATCCAAAGAAAGAGAAAGCACAAAAATTGACACACAAAATGATGATAAACAGGAAGTCAGTTTCAATAATCTTAGCAAATTTTCGACCCCCCAACCGGGGTCTTCTTCAGGCTTGCACTTTCAAGTCGAGCTACCAGAAGTGTAAACACCTCTGGTGATTTTGCCGCTACAATTACACTTTACCTTTAAGAGCTAGTCAGTGAGATGATTTCATTCAGTTACTTCTACTGTTCATTCCACATCCCAGTGGCGCGAGGTTTATGGCCGATATCTCCGCAACGGCTGGGTCAAATTCAACATACCATACATCAATTAAATTGTCTTTCGTGCCGGTATCTTTCTGCTATCTTCATTTTTCGCGTAAGGTCTGCATAACGGATCCCTTTCTCAAAACCCATTTCATTTCGCTATGCTGTTCAGTGCAGTTTACACATGCGCGATGCATTGCGTCATTTCAAAATGGCCCCCATTTCGGCCGTAAACACCAACTGTGATTTGTGAAATAACTTTTTTCTGTCACGTTTTTCGGGAAAATGACAGTGATGATGGCTGTACCGCCAAGAAAGACAAATCGATTGACGTATGTTTCATCAAAATCGGCCCAGCCGTTGCGGAGCTATCGTTGATAAACCTCGCGCCAATCAGAAGTGGAATGAAGTGTAAGTTCACAGACATGAATCTGTATGTGTCTTGCAAGCTTTAATGACGAACGAATTTTTTCAGACGATAAATTTGGTGATTTTGCCGTTACAACCGGATGGAATGTCACAACGGGTGTGCCGAGACTGATTCAGGCCGCGATCCCTATCGTGCAAGATCGCAACTGCGGAGGAAGCGCTCCCAGTGCCGGATACTGTGCTGGTGAGTGTAAAATTTCATGATCTTTCCCGAATGCACTATTCTAAAATACCTTGGTACCGTATCTCGTGCGTATGTTTCAAATGGATAATGCATTAGCCTCATTCTAGGCCTAAATGCAGCGGGTCTGGGTGACACAACCAAGACCCCCGGCTCAGTGTTTCCATGGCGTCTGGCGTCCAGCATTTCTCGCTTCGAGCATTCAGCGAGGTAGTGCTGCGAATGTCGGCCAGATGGATACTCAGTGACCTATCCCAACGACGTTTTTAGTCTCCGCCACGCCACGTAGTGGTCGAGCGGAGACTCTTGTGTTAGCTAGGAAACTTTCTCGGCCCAAACCAACCTCAGACCAGGAGGCTTACGTGCCTGTGCGTGTGTGCATTCTGCAGTGCTTCACGGGCTCCTTGCAGTGTCGTAATTTTATCACCATATAACACGAAGTTTCGACGAAACTGTCTTTCAATAAAATATTCCGGGGTCAGGATTTGTGACTACTAGTATTATTTCATTTCCACGTCGGGTGTATGTTGTTTAATTTATCCATGCTGATGTTTACGACGATGTTTTGCGCCACGACTGCCGTATGATCCCAGCCTGACCAATCGACGTCATCTTCGTATGTACTTCGGCAATTTCCGACGGGCCTCCGTACATATCTCGACTGTATTATGGGCGCCATCTTGCGCAGCGATACAGCGGTGAATTCTACCGCACTGCGCCGGAAGTGAGAAACTTGACCGACTAACATCCAAGTTGCATCCGCATGTTGAATAGTCCCTTGAAACGACGACAATTTTGCTTGTAATTCAACATACATCGTGTAGGCCTACATAGCGGATGACTATATTTATTCCATCATTAAACAGGCGTTAAACCGGTGTTTATAGCAGGTTTTTCGGTGTTTTTGGTGATCTACTTNGAGGACATGGCGGGATGGGGATGGTGTCCGAGAATAGGACCGCCGTCACTGAAAAATCTATTCTCGGACACTTTTGGAAGTCAAATTGCGCGAGGCAGAGTGGATTAAAATACATCAAATAGGCCCTAAACAGTTTCCGGTTCAGTTTACGTCACTTTCATCAATAAAACCTTACATTCGTTCTTTATGTGGTGTTGCGGGTCAAAATTGGCCGTGCATGTCTCTTAGCCTAGCTAGTGCACCATCGACCATGTGCACTGTGACATGCGACGCGTGGCGGAGACTCCAGAGTCTGCATGCAGACTCAACTGACAACTCTAGTTTAGAAATGTGTTGAATTCCATCGAGGTTTTGGTATAGCAGTCGTTAAATTGGGGGTAAAGAGAGGAAAGGTCCCTGACGCAAAGTATCCATCTCTTTCTCAGAGAAAGGAACCATCTCATTTCAAATAGTACAATGATTAACTTCAATCTACTTCCCTTCTAACACATGATCGTAGTTATGGTGATTCGTCTCTAACATGAGGCCATACCATTGTCCTGTGAAGACCAATATTGTCACACATGTAGCTCCTACATGAAAATTTATTTAATTTATTTTATGTATTATTATTTTGGTGCTCAATAAAGTATTATTAAATTAAATTAAATTAAAATACAGTATTGTCAATATTGACCAATATTGTCACACATGCTCCTACATGAAAAGTAGGCCTATAAACCTTGGTGCAATGGTACCTCAACGTTAAAGCTGAACTGCATGCATAAAACGAGGGCCTCTCACGTTTAAAAAAAACGCCCGCGCCACAGCGCGGGCAGTACCCGAAATAACCTGGAACATCCGCCATGTTTTAGTGGGACTCCAAACATGATAGAGTACCGAAGCATGTAGGTGGCAGCACCTTATTTGCGTCCTGACCATCAACAAGTGGAAGTCACGCTGTATGTACATGTGCATGTAGGCCTACATACCAGAAGCCCATGTAAGGCCATCGTCGGTATGTACAGGCTATACAGACAGTACACGCCCATCGCATGAAATGGCGGAAGAGCTGAAATAAAACAAATTGAGAAGCATGTTATACGTCTACGCCTGACAGACTATCATACACTCAAAAATTAGCCTACAGCATTCACTTGCCAGATGTTTCACCTATCGGGCCACGCCTATCCATACTAGGCCTCCGGAACATGCACACACTGAGCTAAGGGACAAACAAAAACACCCTAATTTAGGCCTAGCAAATATGCCATGAGAACCGAGGCCGAAATGAAAAAAGACGGAAAACAGTAATATGAAGGAATGCTCACCTGATACACATCCTGATAGTCAAAAGTAGCCAACAGCGGAAAATTTTGTTCACAAGTAGGGCCTACATGTATTCCTCGTCACCGAATGTTGACGTGTCATGGCCCTATTGTGCCTTTCCTGTAGCCTCGGTCATATGATCAATACTCGATGAACGGACAATAGGCCTACATCGGCATTTACCCCATTGTGAAACCTGGAGACGAATCCAATACGCAATAATTTCGCCGAGAAAAAGGACTCGAATAAACACAGCGGACCGCTGGTCTAGTGGAAAACGCACCGGTCTTCCAAGCCTAAACTTGGAGGTTCGAATCCGGATCCGGGCTATTCCTTTTTTCATTTGAATACTTTTTCAGTTGGGTATTTCGCTTTCTGACATGTAGACCCACAAGTACATGCACTCACAGCGTTGATCACTTGTTGATGGTCAGGCCGCAAATAAGGTGCTGCCACCTACATGCTTCGGTACTCTATCATGTTTGGAGTCCCACTAAAACATGGCGGATGTCCCAAGTTATTTCAGGTACTGACCGCGCTGTGGCGCGGGCGTTTTTTAAAAACGTGCGAGGCCCTGGTTTTATGCATGCAGTTCAGCTTTAAGCGCCCTGAGGCCTCGCAGATGCGTCATTGCTGAGGTCGGAACAGGCGCGGATCCAAGGGGGGGGGGCACACGGGGGCACGTGCCCCCTTTTGGCCAACAAATCTGTAAAATCGACCGTGAAATTCTGGAATTTGGAGCAAATCTTTGAAATTCACCGCAGATTTCAATGTTTAGTAGCACAGGGTGCCCCCTCTTTTCCCAAATCCTGGACTGAACTTTGGTTTTCCTCACGAGCCATGCAAGCATTGGGTTATCAACCAGCCCCTCGTTCATACTCCGAGGTCACCAGAACGAGGGTCTGGCACAGAACGCAATTCTCATTGTAATTGGGTCAGTGACCTTATTTCGATGATTCGAAATAAGGTCAGCTTCGCTCATTGGCTACTCACTACCAATGCGTCATGGGTTTCAAAAGTTGGTGACGTATAGGCTGCAGTTTTAATTTAATTTTGAATTTAATTTATTCGTGTATTTAAGAACAAAGATAAGATAATCATAAAATAGTACAAACAATGTCTAAAACAAAAATGTTGCATGCTTTTTGCATTGATTGTGCATGCATGCAGTGCAGTGTAGTTGTGTTCTACGTCATCGTCGGTAGATTGTCCGCCATGATGGTTTTACAATTCAAAGTAACCATATGGACCAGACTCTAAAATTGGAAATTGCAAGAGTCTGGTGGCACGAGACTACTTCAGACTGGGCGGAAAATGGTATGTGATAAACCTTGGAAACAGTGAAACCTTGAAAACAGTCAGAAAACCTTGGAAACACTGGCAAAATTGCTAAAAACACTAAAATAAATCAATAAGAATTCAAGCTGATTAATCGTACTGTCATGTTTGTAAATTAGCAGTTTGAATGCATCCCTAAATAATGAAAATGAAAAATACCAGACGACACCACTCTGGTTGGTCTGGATTCCATGTTTTCAGTAACCCAATTTCTTACCTCGTCCCATGCAAAGGCCTCATGTTCAGGTCTCAATCCACTGGCACTGTTCAGTGATGGAAAAGCTCCAAGGTACATGTACTTTTGACAAGAATTCAACATTGCCCTTTTACTGGAAATGCAATCATAATCATATCAAGAGGCCTTATTCATGATGAAATGCAAAGGATCACTGTTTCCAAGGTTTATCACATACCGCGGAAAATAGTTGTGAGCCATCATCGCTCGACCACCAGTTCCTTTGGAACCTGGCGATTCCAACCACTTGCCTCTGGAGCCAGGCGATTCTTACAGATGTTTGTACAAATATTGTTCTACCACTTCGCAGCGGAGCAAACGAGAAGTGGGTTATCAATATATCCTTGTCGGATTCCTTGAGGAGGTATCCCCCGGACGAAATGGACATGTGACGCACTTTCCTTCTTTTAATGAAACTGGATGACAGTTCCAAGCCACACTTATACATCCTTGTCGATATAATCCGAGGCTTCATTAATTATTAACGAATTATTATGAGAGATATTAATCAAACCAGTGACCGAAGAGTGGACGCCACTGCGAGACGTTTCGGCCAATGAGTATCTGTGACATGCAGAGGAAGCTCTTTGTAAGGGCACCTTTTGGACTAGCAAATGCTTCCTCTAATGTATTTGATGTATCTTTCCATGAGGACCGAAGCCAACACATTATTGGCCCTGGAAAGTATGGAAGAGGCTAGTAATCTACGGCTTACTGTCCGATTCGAACCCGGACCTGCCGCTAGCGCCATTAGATGTCAACTGGGTGGTCGGCTGTCGACCTCAGCGCCCTTAGATGTCGACTTAGTGGTCGGATGTCGACCTCAACGCCCTTAGATCTCGACTGAGTGGTCGGCTGTCGACCTCAGCGCACTTAGATCTCGACGGCATGGACCATATGGCCCTGGCTGGATTCGAACCCGGACCTGCCGCTTGCAAAGCGCCCTTGGATATCGACTGAATGAACTGTCGACGCCAGTTCCCTTCGATGTCAACTGAATGGACCATATGGCTTGGGTTAGATTCGAACTCGGACCTGCCGCTCACCAAGCGGACGTGATAACCACTCGGCTATCACGACCCTCAGTATGTCGACTAAATGGACCATATGGCCCGGCCTAGATTCGAACCCGGGACCTGCCGCTTGCCAAGCCACTCGGTTATCAGGGCTCTCAGCACCCTTAGATGTCGACTGAAGCGAATGGACTATATGGCCCAGGCTAGATTCGAACTTGGGACCTGCCGCTTCCAAAGCGGATGTGATACCCACTCGGCTATCAGGGCCCTTAGATGTCGACTGAATGGGCCATATGCCCCTGGCTAGATACAAACCCGGGACCTGCCGCTTGTGAAGCGGCCGTGATGCCCATTCGGCTATCAGGGTCCTCAGCGCCCTTAGACGTCGACTGAATGGAAGTGGCAGATTCAGGACCGAACCTTCGTGTCGTTACCTGGCAGAGGTATCCACGGGATTTTACGATGTCATTCTTTTGTGTAAGTAAAGTCGTCTCCGAATTTCGCAAATTTTCGACCCCAACCGGGGTTCTCCTCAGGCACTTTCTAGTAGAGATCCCAGAAGTGAATGCGACCTCTGCTAGAAAGTACCCGAGGAAGACCCCGGTTGGGGTCGAAAATTTGTGAAATTCGGAGACGACTTTACTTATACTATCATTTTGGGTGTCGTTTTTTTGTGCTCTACGTTGGATATACATGTATATTCTTTTGTGAACAAGTTCATTTCCCATTCTCTGTCCCAACACAAGTGTGTTTTTACTCAAAGTGTATGCTAGCTTTTCAGTGTAGGCCCTACACTTCTGGTAGCTCGACTTGAAAGTGCCAGCCTGAGGGAGACCCCCGTTGGGGCCGAAAATTTGCGAAATTTCTGGAGGACGACTCCTTTTATTATATCAGGCTTTTCAGTGAGATCATTTGAAATGTAAATACAGTTCGTTCCATCCCAACGATAAGTTATCTGAAATCATGACAATATTGGCCTTAGGGAAAGCCCACTGGACCATCAAATGAAGACCATGTTCATTTCATTCGCCCAGGGCGACATTCTTATCGCTTTATACAATACTCTATAATGTTAGAGACGAGATGAATACATGTAGGACATTATCAAACAAAAGAATGTTGACTGTTTTAGTTTCAACTCGTTTTGAAAATGACATTTTCCAGAGTTCTTTCTACAGGGTGCAGTGACGACCTTTCTGCCTGGGATATCACAACACAGCTGCGGGTTCAATACCAGAGGGTAACTTCTTAAGCTGCCCATACACGATCAATATTATTGCACAATATGAGGATCATAATGGGCAATACTATTGTCAATCTTTCTTCTAATTATCATGCTAGAAGCACACGACCACCCATTTGGGCCCCATATTGTGCAATAATATTGCGCCGTGTATGGGCGGCTTTAGAGCATTCTAATGCCCCGTTGTTCAGCCTTGGCTTAAGCCAGAGTTGGGTCGATCCCGACATAAGCGTGGCTTAGGCCAGACATATACTTATTTCACAGCGCGTTGCGCAGGTTGGCCTTCAAACACAAGCCAAGCTTAAGCCTGTCTTATAATAAACCTGACAGTGGGGTGGTTTTAAGCGCGACTTGCTTACAATGGTAGGCCTACTCATTGAATGCCCAGACTTTGAAGACGGCAGAAGCATTGGATCAGCTCACGTAAGCCACACCTGAGCAACCGGGCACACATCAAGCAAATTGTACAGGAAAGTATTAGCAAGTAGGGTAAGCCACGCTTAGGTAATCCGAAGTTTAATATGACCAGACATAAGCGCGACTAACG